>JASCZW010021824.1:0-10060 GCA_034211315.2 Aedes japonicus
ATATGCATTAAATTAAATGGACTGATATTAAGCGATCAAACGATTACCCTGCCATCTGGTGATGGATACACCAATGCATTGTCAATCGTACACCAAAAAGGTGAAATTGTAGCAAAAAATGCAATTGCAGTTTTTGCAATCATATCTTGAGAAACCCGCATGATTCTAAAGTGGCACTTTGGCCCATCATGATCCACAAAGCTTTTTATGGTATAAACAAAGCCATGCAAGTGTGTGCAAGCGATTATCGCTGTGTGCTTTGTGCCTCGGTAGTCGCAGCAACCGTTGGGTTTTGTTCAATTGTCAACAACTTCTCAATATGGGTGAGACAATGACATAAAACGCCGCTACGCCATTTGCCACTGTTGCTATTCCGCTGTCAAGTGTTCTATTTTTCTTTCACTCGTCATCACACTCCAATCTCCCTCTCATCAAGTCAGTATGCGTTTTATGAAATAAACGAAGCCATGTAAGTGTGTGCGACCGACATTTTCTTAATGTTGTAACGTTGAGTACCTCGACAGCCGAATCAACTGTAGGGCTTTTATTCCGATCACCTCAGCTTGTAATGGTAGCTGGATGGTTAAAATGAAGAGCCGTCAGCCAACGGCCACGGTTCGAATCTCAGTTGCGGATCGAAACCCTTTTTTTGTGAGCCATTGAATTTACTACTACTAATACACTGCACAACTTAACGCACACATTGAATTTTTCTAAGCGAATTGATGTGTTGCTTTTTTGCCCACGACCAATATTGCATTTTTTCTCCAAATTGCGATCCATTATGAGAAATGAAACCAAATCATGCGAACTTGCATTACAATCTATGCATTACAATGCATAGCAACCACCAACTGTTATGTTTCATAACAGTGTATTCCAGACTTACACCCCGTTCGCACTACAAACTTTATTACGTGTTATAGAGTATCTTGATACCAAATGCCAAGCACATTATTTTCAGTGAAAACTAGATGCATAGATACCGATATCAAGATACTCTATATCACGTAATATAGGTTATAGTGCGAACGGGGTTTTAGACTTCAACCAGCTCATCATTAGGAATAAACTAAATATTATTGATTGGCACACAGTGTAATGGAAGGAAGAAAATGTGGCAAATTGCGACTGGAGTATTCTAGAATAAGCTGTTTAAAATAATACACGAAGAAGTTCTGGTCAAAAGAAGAAGGCGTTACTTCGGAAAATCCAGTATTGTTCGACAAAGGAAACAAGAAACTTAAGAATAGCAAGAGAAAGCACATAAAATCTATAAAAATAATAATAGTCAAAAAAAGACGGAAAACTATGTAGATATCTGCGATCTCAATCGACTGAGTCGAGTGTTAGTACACGACACTGAAGAAGTCTGCACATTGTAGACGAAATAGACGTAAGTGTCAATATAAGCAATAAAGGTAGTTGGAACTAAATGGAAATTACTAATCTTTCGTCTCATTTTATAGTTTTAAGCTTTAGTTGCTGAACAGCTGAAAGAAGAAAGTGTATTGACGAAATGAAAAGATGCGTTTCATTGGGAATTTGCCTGTTGACGGCAGATATGTCAAATCTTGATCCGCCCATCTAGCTCGCTGTGCTCCACGCCTTCTTGTACAGCCGGATTCGACGCTAACACCATCTTTGCAGGGTATTGCCAATAGGCATGAAATATCCAATATTTCGATGAAAATCTAATTCAAAATTTCGAATATTTACACAGAATGTAACCGAAATCTCAGTTAACCTTATTTCTGTTTGTTTCGCATTTTAACCGAAACATCAGTTTGCTCATCCCGAGCTTGCAGTTTGACCCAAACCGAGATAATCTGTTAACATAAAAAAGCCGAGATTGAAACCGAGAGATCGGCTGTGCGAGATCTCGTTTACAGAAAGCCGAGACTCGGCATATAATTTTAAGTATGCATAATGTAGCACTGAGAATAGCTCAAAGCTTCCCCATTGTTGACTAAGAAGGGAGTCCAACTTTTATCAGAACATGCTGGGTCTCGAACCACCTAAGAAAAAAATTCTGCCTAAATTCCTCCATATGAAAAATTTGGTTCCAACTGCTTCATTAGTACTCGAGGTTTTGAAGAAATTTGTGTTTCATTTATATGGGAACCCTCTCCCCTTCCAAATAAGGAAGGAGCATCGAACCATCATATGAACCTTCCGGCCCCAACAACCCCTGCGTAGAAATTTTCATAACAGTAGCTATAATTCTCATGTTTGGTTGACATTTGTGTCTTATTTGTATGAGAGCCCACCCCTTCCAGAGAGGAGGAGTCTCAAACCAGCATAGAAACATTTCTTGCCTCCAAAAACCCCCACATACCAAATTTGGTTCCATAAGTTCTCGAACCCCCTACTTTCAGACGGGGAGGAGTATTGATCCATCATGAGAATCTTCTACGGCGCCAAAAACCCCTGCATTCACATTTTCATAACAGTAGGGATAATTGTGATGTTTGGGTTAAATTTGTGTTTCATTTGTATTAGAGTCCTTCCCTCCATAAAAAGAAGGAAGGGGTTTCAAACCAACGTAGAAACATTTGCTGCCTTCAAAAAACCTCCACATTACAATTTTAGTTCCATCTGCTTGATTAGTTCTCAGAGTTATGCAAAACATTTCTGTTTTTATTTGTATGCGCCTGATAGGGAGGGGTCTCAAACCACCATAGAAACATAACTTTCCTCAAAAAAACCCCACATGTCAAATTTGGATCCATTTACTTGATTGGTTCTCGAGCTATGTAGAAATTTGTGTTTCATTTATTTGCGAGCCCCCTCCCCACTCCAGAGAAGGGAGGATTTTGAGCAATAATAAGATCTCTTTTCGGACCCAAAAACCCTTGCATACAAATGTGCATAGCAGTAGGGATAGTTCTCATGTTTGGTTAAAATTTGTGTATTTTTTGTAACGGAGCTCCCTTTTCCAGAGAGAGGAGGGGTCTCAAACTACCATAAACACAGTTTTTGCCACCAAAAACTCTCACATGCCAAATTTGGTTTGCTTTGCTTGATTGGGTCTCGAGTTATTCAGAAATTTGTTTTTCATTTGTATGAGAGCCCCCCTCTGTAGAGGCAGGAGGGGTCTCGAACTATCATTAGATCTTTTCCTGGATCCAAAAACCTCTTCATACCGATTGGCATAGCAGTAGGGATAGTTCTCATGTTTGGTTTGAATGTGTGTTTCATTTGTATGGGAGCCCCCCTTTATAGAGAAAGGAGGGGCCTTAAACCACCATAAATACATTTCTTGTTTCCGAAAACTCTCACATGCCAAATTTGGTTTGCTTTGCTTGATAAGTTCGCGAGTTATGCAGAAATTTGCGTTTCATTTGTATGGCGCACCCCTTTCTAGAAAAGAGGGGGTCTCAAAACTACCATAAGAACCTTTCCTGGCACCAAAAATCCCTCCATACAAAATTTCACGCCTATCGGTGCAGTAGTTTCCGAGTTTATAAGATTCAGGCAGACAGACAGACAGACAGACAGAAATTCATTTTTAGATATATAGATGAGTTCATTAGGCTTAGTGACGTTTAACGCACGCACTACATCGCCATTGAGATCAAAGGAGTGCAAGTAAGACGGAAAATCATTTAGAGGAAAACAAAACACTCATTTCTCTGCTTGTTCCAGAAAGGGAAAGGTGATTAAACGGCAAAAAGCCTCTTCAGTTAAGAGATAGTGGCGCTCATGGTGGTTCGATATACAAGTATTCCAAAGCGTTTTGTTGCTTGTAAACAGTTCTGTCCGATTTATTTGTCCACAGTTTGAAACTAACCTGGTTCCAAGATATTCGTCATGTGGGAATAGAAAAGAATACTAATTGTGCTCAGTTTCCTCCAAAACTCAACTGCGTCAACTCGGGAACCGGCAAAACTGCTGAATTATCCTAAAAGCATTGTGGTGCGAGTGATTAACAAGAAAACAATGAAAGCTTTAACAACTGCCCACAAAGTGAAATGGTTGATCATCATCTGCGAGGTGAAGATCATTTGAAAAATCAATGCTAATCCCAAAATCGTGGATTTGGCAAAAAAAAAAAAAAATGCATGTCGACCGTTGTACTGTGCGACGAATCCCCGGAGAAGGTTTTAACCGTTATTGAGCAAGCAACCAGCTCAACCGAAGCATCAAACAACAAAAGGTGGCCAAAACTCGGGCCCGTAAGTTGTAGGACCAAGTTCTGACGAAACTCGATGGATGTCTCTTGATCCACGATGAAACATATGATAAATCGGATTTCAAACAAACCCTAGGGCTTCTACAAGGTTCCTGATCGCGGCAAGGTTGCTGGCAGATTCAAGTGATTTGGCAAGATATCTGTTACTGTGGCAAGAAAACCAGAGGTTTTGTGACAGTTAAAAATTTTAATTTGGAAGAGTACGAAAGGCAGTGCCTCGGCAATCGGATTTTACCCAGTTACGTTTTTGCCAGATCTAGCCAGCTTCAAGGGAGAGTTCATCGCAAAAAAGCAGAATCTACCAAACTGTCCACACTTCCGTCCAATAGATATGTATTGGGCGATAAATAAGCGGAAACTGAAGATAAAGGGAGCTGCCACATTAGCCAGATGCGCTGAAATGATGTAATCAGCTAGCCACATTGTTTTCGAAATAACGATGAATATTTTGTTCCAGTTATTTATAGCAAATAGCAATCCAGTTATTTATAACAGACAGCTCTTTAGAAAAATTCGAGGAGTTTTGTATAGAAGTTCAGGAAGTTTTTCAGAGAAGTTAATGCAAGTTCTTTAGAAAAATCGTGGAGCTTCATTAGAGAAGTTTAGGGAAGTTCTACAGATAAATACATGAAATTTCTGTAGAAAAGTTCAGCGAAGTCTTTCACAGAACTTCGGGGAAGTTTTTCAGAGACCTTCAGAGAAGTTTGGGGAATTTCTTCAGAGAAGTTCTGCAGAGAAATTCACTTAGATCTTTAGAGAATTTCGGGAAAGTTCTTCAAAGAATTTCAGGGAAGCTCTTCAGTGGTATTTCAGGGAATTACTTTAGAAGAAATTTCAGGGAAATTCTTCACAGAACTACAGGGAAGTTCTTCCGAGGAACGTCAGAGAAGTTCTTAACAATAATTCAGGGATGTTTTTTTTAGATGTTCAGGGATCTTCTTCAGAGAACTTCAGAGATCTTCTGCAGAATTTTGAAAGTTCTTCCAGAAAACTTCGATGAAATTGTGTTGATAACTTTGGAAAGTTCTACAGAAAAATTCGGTTAAGTTCTGCGAGAACTTCTGAGATGTTCTTCAGACAATTGCAGATATTTTTTTAGAGAAGTTCTTCAGAGGATCTTCAGAATAAAATTCTTCAAAGGAACTACAGGAAAGTTCTTCAGAACATCTACAGGGAAATTCATCAGAAAAACAGTTGAGAAGTTCTTAATAGAAATTCAGGGGAGTTGTTTATAGAAGTTCAGAGAAAGTTCGCCAGGGAACATTGGAGAGGGTCTTCAGAGAACTTTGGGGAAATTCTTTAGAGAACTTTGGTGAAGTTTTGCTGAGAACTCTGGTGAAGTTCTTCATAGAATCTCGAGAAAGTTCTACAGAGAACTCAGGGAAGTTACTAAAGGCTGAGACATTTTCAGAGAGCTTCAGATAATTCATCAGGGATGTGCGGGAAAATCCTTTAGCAATTTCAAGAATGTAATTTCAGTGAAGTTCTTCAGAGAATTTAAAAAGTTCTGCATATCACGTAATCATAGCGTAAAACAATCTTTTGCAAGTTATGACTTTGAGCTATCAATACATAGTTTAGGTGTTCCTATGAACTTTTACATAGTTTTCGAACATATGTTCACTATATACTAGAAATAGCCACCGTGCTGGCGTCACCTTGAAGTGTGAACACAGAATGGTTTGTGTTTTTGCCATGATCAATACAAATCTTCCAGCTGTTTGAAGTAGTCCGGACAGAACATCCTGGAGTACACATGTCAGAGCTCTACTCACTCGATCCTTGTAGATGATGGCAGTGTCATCTAGGGGAGGAGCATCTGACATGAAGATGTTATATAAGATGGGACCTGTGGAACCTCAGCATCAATAATGAACGCATCGAAATGGGAACCACTCAGGAAGACCTAGAATCACCTATCTGCTAAGTAGTTTTTGATGATTTTCACGAGGAAGATCGGAGATTTGTATCCCTGCTGCTTATACACAGAACCATCATACCAGACATTGTCGAACGCCTCTCCGACGTCCAACAGTGTCATGGCCGATGTTTTTGAAACGGACTTGTTCCGCCTTAAGATCCTAGTAACCCTGGACAACTGGTGAAGTGTGGAGTCTGGTTTGAGAACTCCATCAAACGGAGCAGTTTTTCGAATAGCTTCGAGATAAAGGATATAAACTGATAGGGGATAGATTTTTGCAATGGTATGATCTTTGCCAGGCTTGTAGATGGGGACAACTTTTGCTAACTTCCAACGAGACGGGAAGTAGTCTAACTCCAAACATTTGTTGAAGACCACGTCCAGGTGCACAAAAAAGGAAATGCTTAAGTTCTTTAATTCAAAGTTGAGTACTCCATCGAGACCAGCGGCGTTCATGCTTTTTGGGAAATTTGATGGCTGCTATCACCTCATCAGCAGTTATTCTTGACTCATCTATGGAACAACAATGGGAGATTCAGCGACACCAGAACAGTAGGCTCGTGCGGACTCACTATGCCTGGCCTAGGTTATAGGAATCCACAAAGTGGCCAAGTGCATTGGTTTTTTCAACAAGTGTTAGTGGTAGCGAAGGGTCCGTATTTTGATCAAGGGAGGAAAGTGAAAGGATAGGTCTTGGCTTATTTTGGCCTTGGCTTTGGTTTTCTTCAGGGTCGGCGTCAATATGACCTGGAATGGATTTAAAAAATGCTAAGGTGTGGCCAATATCGTATTGCAACAAACACTTTTGATTCTTACAGCGACCCTAGTGGTCTTATGTGTTCCCTTTAACAATAACAACATCAGGAGTTTTTTTTCGCGGTGCAATTCGAACGTGTTTCAGAGAAATGCAAAATGGAAAAAGAGAAAAAAAAAAATTATGCACAATCTTTTGGAAAACCCTTCGTGGTCAGGGTCAAAACATGCTTAAGTGTTGGGTTTTCCCCGAATACCGTGTGGCGTGTTACAGAGATACTTTGTTGACGGGCCGTAAGCCTCAAAGCAAGCGTCGAGCAGGTACTGTCAACTGTCAACTGCGAAATGTTGTCATCAAGAACATTAAGGCACCCCAACTTCTCAGATCGCTAATTGGCCTAAAAGTTTTGCACCGCACGCAGTACCGTGCAATGAATTCGTCTCTGGGAAGGCTTAAGTCATACCGTGCCTGTAGACAACCAAATAGGGATCAAAAGACGAACTATGTGGCGATGGATGATGAATCCTATGTAAAGGTCGGTTTCAAATAGCTACCGGGACAACAATTTTATTTGGCTACGGCTCGGAGAGATGTTCCTGCCAAATTCAAGTTTGTGTTTGCAGATAAATTTGCACGTAAATACATGATATGCCAAGGCCTCTGTTGCTGTGGTAGGAAGACTAAGGTTTTCATCAGTGATAAGACATTAATTTAGAGCTATACAGAACGGAAATTCTCCAAAAGCGAATATTGACCCCCACAATGAACCTGTCATATTTTGGTCAGATCTTGCGAGCTGTCTTACAGTCAAACAGTGCTACAGTGGTATGGAAACCAACGGGATTCAGTTTAAACCTAAAGAACTCAACGCACCAAACTGTCCCGAGCTCAGACCGATAGAGATTTTGGGCTATTATCAAGAGGAAGCTGAAGGTGAATGGCAGAGTCGTCAAAAGCACCAATGAATTGAGAACCAAGTATTCCGGGATAAGTTTGCAAATTTCTTTGAAATCGAGATGATTAATTCTTTTTTTTGTATTTTCCCTCTAACGTCGAACATTTAAGTTAAAACAGAATACTATTTTGTTAATGTTTATCTAAAATATGCTCGAAAGTCTATGTTCCAATTCTAACTGGGCCACATCTTCCTCAGTGCCAACTAGCGGATAAGTTCACAAAGCCAATGTACCCGAAACGTCTAGCTGAGCTATGCTGCCAAATTGGAAAGGCCGAATGAGAGGGGGTGCTAACATTGTAATAATCACCCACTCTTCCATGCGTTACTAACACAGCAACGACCATTTGTTATTTTTCATAACTGTTCTTTCCAAACTAAGACTTCAATCTGTTCAGACGTAATAAAACCTAGTTCGTTATTTTAAGAGGGCTCGTGTGTTTGTCTAAGCAGCAGGTAATTACCCAGAAAGAGCGTCTGAAGTTGCAACCTTCATCAAGATGTATCACGTTAAAGAGGACGTGGCTTCGGTCTGTTATGCCAAGAAGTATTTAGAGAAGATGGATCGGCTGAAGATTGTTAAACGTTGAACTGAAGACCACTATCTCTCCCAACATCCTTCTAACGTTTTACCTTCTGAATCAAAAAATAAATAAAATATAATCACTTACAAATTAACAATGACATAAAGAACCATTTATAGGCCAGTAGCAAACTAATGATGTTGGAAAATTCTTATTCCCAAATTTTTAGTGTAGATTTATAAAGTTTCCGTCTGTAGCCATAAATTGTGTCAAACCGTAAAGATGTTTGTTTGGTCTTGTCGAATGTTTCAATTATTTTATAAAATGAATCAACCGTTAAAAGAGCAAACGTAAACAGATGGAAATGCACCAAAATCCGGAAACTATTGTACGAGTTTCCAAATGATAATCACTTCCTTAATATTTGGATCTTCGGTTAAGACGCAAGTGACGAAAACTATGTTTTTTGGTGTGATGGTGTGATTTTTCATTTTGAATTTAATATTCATGAAATTAAAAACTGGTGCTCGAGAATCCAATATTGAAGCGTCCAACACTGATCAAGACAAAGATATGATGAATCCTGGTGTGTGTGAACTTTTTAGTGGAATACCTGTAACTAAAAAATAGAGAACTAGAAGAGAGATTTGTAATTTCCATTTAATTCCTACTATCTTCATTGCTTATCTTGACAGATACACGTATTTCGTCTACAATGTGCAGACTTCTTCAGTGTCGTGTTCTTATACATAATACACTCCAATATTTTGATACGTGAAAACCGGGAGTAAGCAGTGGTTTGTGAGGCGAGTGTGCACGGTCGCTATCTTGTTGCTGCAGACTTATCGCTGCAAACCAGCATTACGTGCCGACTTCTTCAGATTTCTTTTTAGAACGCTGATATAAGAATCGGCAATCATTATCCATCTATTTTGACTAGATTTCCAACCCCAGACAGTGCAAAGCACCCCCGCACCATGATATTGCCCCCTCCTCGCTTCACTGTGTTTTGAACGTTTTTATCTGCAAGTTTCTCTCCATGTATTCTCCAGACTGGTTCCCTCTGTTTACGACCAAAGGGCTTGAACTCTAGCGAACCTGTTTCCAGAAATCTAATGGCTTATCGATGTACTTTTTGGAAAAATAGAGACGTTCGATCCAACAGGAGCCGTAATTAGTCTTTAAGAAATGTAAACAGCAAAACAAACAAACCTGTTAACTTTGCAAATCAAAGGTCAGCGTTGGGCAGAGCTGCCTAAGTAACAATTTTGGTTTTATAAGGGTTCTGAAGAGCATGCATTAGACTTCAAGAATGCTATAAAACCATGATAAAACCAGCAATATTCCTTGGGTGTTCTTATAAATTGTTTTCTTACGTTTCCTTCATCTACCTGCTCGGTAGAACTTCCTAGATCCTCGTACTTCTTACATATTTTTCGCACTTCTGCCTCACTTGATTCATACTTCCGAGCGATATCTCTGTTTGAAAGGCCCTCTTGAAAGTTTTAAACTATGATTTTGCGGATATCTAGAGAAATTTGATTTTTCCATCTTATCGTATTGAAACGCACTTGATATGATACGTTAACAACAAACAAGTTTTTTTAGTGACGTTTCTATGCGGTTTGAGGGGTGGAAAAGCTTTCGCATGCTGTACGCCAAGATGCAAGTTGTGGTTGTAGTAGTACGTACTTTATTTTGTCTGGCATTT
>JASCZW010021825.1:0-10061 GCA_034211315.2 Aedes japonicus
TGTTCTGTATATATCTGTTTCCTGTTGCATTCAACTCAATAACAGTTTTCATTCTACTTTACACCACAAAGGTAGAAGCTAATATTTTTGACAAGATTTTCTGCAGTTAAACACAGATTTTTTTTGGAAAAAAATAATGTAGCAACCCTGGTCCGATGTCGCAGCAATACTTGGAAAGACTTCCATCGTATAACCTTCCTCAAGTCCCTTTCAATGATGACGATATTCTGAAAGCTCTCAGCTGTCTGCTGTCTGTTCCCGTCGCATTTTCAACCGATCCATGATCGAAGGAGTATTTCCGCATGCTTAGTAGCTTACTCCAATCCAAAAGGCTGAAAATTCCGTGGAGAACTATCGACCGATATCTATTATCCTAGCGAAAGCTCCTCAGAGTCTATTGCACGACGTGCTGTATCCTGCCGTACAACCTGTAATATCTGAACATCAATATGGTTTAAACGGTAAATCTGGAAAACTCATTTTATAACTATATTTTGCACATTTTCAAGATTATACACTAAGGTTTTTTTTTTGCACGGGGGATACGTTCCACTTTTAGTATGGAATCGTGTAAAAAAAGACTAAATAAAGTTGATAAATCCACATGCTTAAACATTTTATTTTGCTTCGATTTTGATTCTATGCGTTACCTTTCCATGCAATGGTCAAAATACAAATTTTGAGTATCGTTGAGAAAAGAAAATTCACCGCCAACATTAGATTAGGGCGAATCTGCTTTTGTAAACAATGGCTTTCGTAGTCATTTTCTCTTGAACACTTTGTTTACAAAAGCAGATTCGCCCTAATCAAATGTTGGCGCTGAATTAACTCTGTCCGTGACTTGATGCTGACGCCAATTTCATAAAAGAATTTTTTGTAAGCACCGTCGAATTGTTCAAGAGTTGTTTAGGGCTGTTCCAGTACAGAAAATGAAGCAATTATCCAATACGTTGGATACAGACGCATTCGCTAAATTGACAGGTAAGTAAAATATTATCTTTTGTCTGTAAACACAAATGTTTAACACTGTATGAAACCAAATAGGTCTTCCATGGCCTGTGGAACTGCATCCGGTTATTAGGGACGAATCATTGAGCAATAAACGTCATCTTTATCGAATACTCAGAACATTCCAGCTTCGACTAACTGAAACGATTCGTTCGTTTTCTACGACCACAGGAGGTTATCAGTACGGTTCCGTATGGCAATTCGATTCAAAACCGAACATCTCAGGTTCCCATGAATTGGTACCGAGGGGACATTCGACCGGAGCGTCCAGCGTTGCAGCTGTCGAATACAAGTTTTTTGAAGGTTGGATCCAAAGCATACTTCATAGTCATAATAGCGTAAATTGAGATGACCGTGTAGTTAAAAAGCGGTCAACCACGTCAAACCTCATGACTTACTGTGATGAATGAGCTGAAGAAGCGAAGTCAGGTTGACACAATCTACGTCGAATTTCGACAAGGTTTGACAAGGTGCCCTTACAAATTGGCCATTGAAAAATTGAACCACCTGGGACTACTTTCTTGGATCATTCAGTGGCTGAAATCATATCTTTCTGCGCGCAAAGCTTTTGTCGAAGTGATATTCCTTCCGGCGTTCCACAGGGCAGTCATCTTGGTCTCCTGATATTCGTCCTCTTCATCATTGACGTGTGCGATAGCCTCAAGTCTGGGAAAATGCTCTATGCAGATAAATTAACCTTTCTTGAGTGTTAATATTTTGTGACGAATAAGGTGTTTCGGGTCATATTGACCCAGATTTCATGTATACAATCAAATTTAAAGTCTTTGCAGTCAAAATGCTTATTAGAGTGCCAATTTTCAGTTTCTGGTGAGTGCTGCTCTTTTTGACCCGATTGGCCACAAGGGATTTGAGCCGAAGAAACGCATGTTTTGCCACGATCCGTGAGGCGACGACTCAAATTCCATAATTTTTATTGAATAGTCTTCTTCTAGCTTTTAAATAGACCAGATTTTTTTTGGATTTTCTATTTTTCAGATTTTCTATTGGCTATTCCGGGACAATCCGGATGCCCCGGGGAACCCTTCAGGAGAAGACAAATGTGAATTTTCGCTGAAACATGTCTTTCGACGGCTCGAACTTCATGATTTTTTTATAAATAGTCTACTTCTATCCTTTAAATAGACCACTGACCATATTGGCTATTCCGGGGCAATCCGGATGCCTCGGCAGAACCCTTTGGGCGGGGACAAATACGAATTTTGCCGAAACATGCCTTTCGACGGCTCTAATTTCATGATTTTTGTTAATTAGTCTATTTCTATTCTTTAAATGGAGCAAGATCATAATGAAATTTTACAGACTACCTGGATACCCTGGAAAAACCCTTAGGAAGATTTTTTTCGCCGAAACATGCCTTTCGACGGCTCAAACTTCATGATTTTTCATGAATAGTCCATTTCTAGCCTTGAAATTGACAAATAACCATATTGGCCATTATTTACATACGAACTAGTATTGGGTGATCTTCCTATGACCCTAAGAAAAATCAGAAAGATCATCTTTTGTTATGATCATTTCGATCTTCGGAAAATGAACCACAATAAAAAATTAAATTGTACATGCTAAACTGGTGAACCTGAACCAAAAAGTAGAAAATGGGAGGAAGAATTTGGCAAAAATATCGTAGTAAAAAAATATAGTGCCAAGTGAGGCTTAAGGTGGCAATTTTTTTTGAACCGTTGTAGTGGCTATATTTGTGGCGTGAACGCAAAAATGTAAATATTCTTTGAAGACTTGAAGCCTTGGTGCCAACTTCATGTTCATGTCCTCAGCATAGGGTGTGGGGCCAACTCGGCGGTGAGCCAATTCCTGTCACCAATCGCTATTGCTCAGCCGTATTGACCGAATGATTCACCGGAAGCAGTAATTACCGCCCAAACCATCACCGAACCTGGATGGTGTGATCTGGCTATATTCATACGGTAGAGGAACTCTTCGGCAAAACCTTGCGATGGTTTTGGTGGTTGGATCTGGTAGCTTGAAGAAGTTTTGGAACCAAGAAATTCTAGTGGTAATTTTAAGAAACATCTTAAGAAAGCAACCATAAGAAAATATTAGGGAAGTACACATTAAGGACTAGAAGAAAGTAGTTCTCAGGAAGTTCCAAAGAAATATTAATTGCAAATATGATGGAGTTACCAACGACCCCTGGCAAAACGGAAGTTTATGTCGCCTCTACCTCTACCAGAGGTTGTAAATTTAGTGTCGAACTGACGCAAATGCTCATCATACATTATGGTCCATTACAGACATCAATAGCAGAGGCGAGTGCCTTTTAGACTTTATCTCACAACTTGATGTAGATATATGTAAATAAGGGAACGATGCCACGTTTGTAGATGGAATTAGGCAAGAAGATCCTGATCTATTTATAACTATTTCTATGATTTCAGATAAAATCAAAAAAATTCACGTAAAGGATGAAAAGTCTTTGTCCGATCGCAAGGTCCGAATCAGGAGGATGCTCAAAAACATGTAAATAAGTTGAGGAAAATGCTCGACAGCTTTCAAGCATAATTCAACAAGCTGTCTGCCATTCTGAACGGCCGTTGTGAGAATATCACCATGAAAATCCCAGATGCGCATAGCATATTACCAATTACTGATGTTTTTTCTTCTTGCTCCTGTTCTCTTTTCTACCTTATGACCATGAGCAATATCATATGACATCGAGCGTAGGCCATAGATCAACATAGGCCTTTGCCTAAAGTCAGCTCTTCAAAAGCAGAAACCTCGAGATAGCACAGAGCAAAAAGTATAGAACGGTAACCCTAACCAATTCTAGTTTCAGCCAAATTTTCTAACACGAGGTAAGTAATCATATGACCACAACAAAATATGCTATATATTCATGACATAATATATAACGGGGAAAGGGAGGGACCATCAGGGCACCCAAGTGAAACGATTCGGATAGGGAGCATGGGATTGTCTCCTCCCTATTGTTAACAATTCGCGGAACGAGGGCGAGTTCTTAGACCCCATCTATTGGGTTTATTGTGTCCATCAAGGGCTCGATTCTAGTGCTGCATGTGTGAACTTGCTTTTGGAAGGAAATTCTCTTCCCTATATTTGCGGGTTTTGCGTAAGTGTCTCTGCTTACGGGCCCGCCCAAACAGTTTTGGCCCTTCATACTGGACTGCTTTTTAACTGGGCCCTCGATAACAAATAAACGTAAAAAAATAGCATTTGTCATTTTGGTGTGAAAATTATCATGGGGCAAGTTAAAGTCATATACGAATCGTGGCGGATTGGAAAATTGTTTTCTTTTTACGAAATTGAGTCGTAATGCCATACAAACTGAGTCTAATATTTTGCCCAATGAGTGCACAATAAGCTACATAGTAGTAATTTAAAAAGCATAAAAACATTATTTAACGAAATAAAATTGAAAGCCCCTTCGAAATTTACTTACATTTGAAATGCAGGCCAGTTATTGAGCAGCATCCGCTAACTGGGTACCTTGTCTTCCCAATGGAAAACCACCATTTTGAACAGCAACCATACCCTTAGTATAAATCAATTCATAGTTTCTATTAAGCTACTAAATATTATGGAAGTCATCGCTTGAATTCAGCGAATCCTTTGCAAAAATAGTCCCTGCTTCCAGCCTAAACCTTTTATCCAACATCCACGTGATTTTTCATGGAAATGCAGAGTATTTTTCGGCTTCTAGATTGAGTAACACGTCAACACATTCCTACATCATCACTCTGGCGAGGCCGGCGCCGGTATCGCCTATGTTTTAGATCATTACATTATACATTCAGGATAAACGATAGTCCCAGCATCATCTGTTGGTTCTCTGTGTTATTATAGCTGATCTGGCTATAGCTAAGTAGCAATCTCGGACGGTCAATCAGGCTCATGCTAATTGACTCTTTTTCAATTTCAAACTGCTATATAGAATTTTTCTTCTAAAATTCTCACAAGTTGGTTTGTAATTGTGAAGTACCCACACGAAGCATTCATTTTGTTGACTTATCTACTTTAATTCGACAGCAAAACTAAAAGTACTAAAATATAAAAGCACCAATGAAAACCAAAATCAACATAATCCCTTTCTTCCGCAACACTTTCTTTCTGTTTCGAACAAATAAAAAAAAATGCAACATTGTGCCTTGCGCCAGCGAATCGGTGCATACAATCACTTAACGACGAATCTTCGTGTCATGCCAATCAAACAAACTGACAGCGTCAAAATTGCATCCCTACCTTGTTTGCGTTGTTGGTGGTGTTTAGTTATACAGCTGCACTGCCACTCGAACTTGAACCATTCCGAGTCAAGTGGATGGAAAGAGCAAACTCTCAATGACATTTTGGATTGCAACCTAACCATTATCATCGGCATGCTTCCACCTATAAAGGTTGCGGGGTGAATTCAAAACAAACTACAAAAAGGACAATCCGTGCGACACTCGAAAAAAAACTGCTACTCTTTGTTACTAACTATATTCAGAAAAGCGAAGGAATATTGTGAAAAGCCAAACCGAAGAAAGAAGGGAAAACCAATCTAATAGAAGGCGAAACGGAAATGATTCGCAAAGATGAAGAATACACTGGACAGGGAGTAAAACCAGGAAACGGAAGCTTACTTTCACTTTCCGTGCAGCTCCCCGCCACCGGTCGCTGGTCAGCGTCTTGCGGAGTATGTTCTTTCTGTTCATGCGAAACGAGATCTGACGTTGGAGGCGGACTCCACTTTCGAGCTGGTAGAAAAGCTCCTGCCGCTTGATTTCCTTTTCCGTCATCTTGGTCCCGGAGCAAACAAGCAATTAGCGCAACGGCAGCGGCAACAGCAGTTTTTAGCATACGAGGGGGGTGTGATTGCATGTGATGTGGTTATGGGAGCCAATTTTCGGGATGGTGTTTTTTTTTCATAGGGTGAATGGGGTTTTGCAGTTTGGCAGCCACGTGGGATTTTGATTAGTTTTGAAGAGAAAAAGCGCATTTTTTTTCGATATAAAAAGAAAGTATTAGTTTTGAAACGTTAGCAGCCGGTTGTTAACAACGCATTCACTCTAGTAGGGTGATTAGTAACAATACTAAGGTTAGAACAAAATATCTAAGGGGACTACTGCGTTAGGAACCTATTCCGTTTACCGAGGGGTTAGTGCCATCTTGGTTAGCTGTGTCAAATTAGAGAAATATTATTTTGTCTTTTCGAGTAATACTCACTCTTGGTCTCATAAGTAGCGATGAGGTGATTGATATACAATAGTAACACAGCACCAAAACAACCGGATTGAGGTAGTAATCGGAGCCTAGATCGCTGTTGAAGTACACGAAACGAATGTCGGTTAAATTGTCACAGCTGGAGGACACGATTGGCGTCAGTGCGAAAATACGAGCGATCGTTTCGTTCGCTGGTAGCAGTTCCTGGGGCCACGGATTCTGGTACGCCAGGAAACCGGTGACGTGCAGAATTAAAAACACTAATGTTATCCTTAAAACTATGCCAAATGCTCTGCAGAAATAAGATTTCATTAAAATAAATCAATTCGATAAAAAAATTCCATCGCCATACCTATCCAATTCCTTATAACAAGCCCACCAGGTGGCGGATCCTAAAAATATTACAAAATAGATTCCACTGGGCACGGAGGGTTGAAGGACGGCCGCAAAACAAAGCATTCCCACGCTAAGCAGCACGCCTAGCTTGGTGAGGAATGCAAGCTTCTCCCTGCTGACTGGATTGGGGTCCCCTCGCAGTGACAGAACCTCCGGCGCTTCCAGAGAACTCGGAGTGGTAGGATCCTGCTCAGATCCGATGTTTCCATTGACTAACTTTTTCAATATCACATATACTATCACCGCCGTGAGACTCATGACGATCTCCGGCGCTATCCAGTAGACTACAACCGCTGCCTCAAGGCCTTGGAAATTCACCAGCCCAATGTGACGCAGTAGAACCTCCAGGAATTGGCACGGCTCGATCAGTTGATCACCGAGTGTGATCAACACTATCTGGAAGGTGATCTGTCCCACCAACAGCAATATGCTGAGTGTTATGTAAGTCTTAAAATAGATTCCCGTGGAACCTGTGAATGTTAGGAAAAGGTTAAAACATCTGCAAAATAAACAGCAAACCCTCTGATCACCTACCTTTTATGCTCCTTGGCGTAGCTACTGGCACAAATGGTAGACCGAATAGGAAGAGCAGATACGGCAGCGACAATACGACCGGTCTCATCAGGCAACCTGGAATAATAATATGAACAATATTTCAAAAATCAGTGATTGCAGTAAATCATGGGAGCTTGCTTTGTAAAATTTGCATAGGAAACGCATGATCCAGCAGCGCGATTTATCAATTTTCATTAATTCTCCTTTTTACTATTTCATCAAGTGCACGTGCCATACCGAGTCGAGTCAATTGAGATTTGTTCGCTAAAGCGCCACCTCCACGGACAGCGTTTACGTAACGGACAACCGGCACACGGACGGAAAACGTGCTGATTGATTATCGATAACACCAACTTGCCAACCTGAGCTTGGTCTTACTATGAGTCAGGTGGTGGTTGAAAACTTTAGTGGATGCCACGATACATTTCATTCATAAAAATCACGGAAGGAAAGCAAAGCCCAAAGCAGTCGAAAGGTGAGGAGGTCAGCATAACGGAGCGGAAGTTGATGAGACGTGAATGGCTTTTCTGTCCGGCGGTTTCTTCTGTCGGCGAAAGAGGTGTTAGTTCCGACATTGATACGACGCGAACAATATGGATTGAACGAAAGATGTGCCGTTGGAAACAGGACACCAGAACAGGTGAATACATCCAGCAAATGTTGAACATGTTCTTTGGATCATTATAAAAAAAAGGAATCGTGGTGACCCGAGTGCAATGATTGAGCATGGGAATAACAATATTTTTTCGCAGATTGAAATTTTGTGACAAATACATATCCAGGGTGGCCACACAATCTTAATATAAAAATTCCCGCATTTTTCAGGAATTTTTCACGCATTTTCGCCTCATTTTCCCGACTTGGAAAATAAGTTATTATAAATTTGATTCAAGGATATTTTTGAAGTTTCTGAGGAAACTATTCAATCTTAAATTCTAGCTTGTTTCATTCATGCAGAATGACGGATAGCAGGATTCAGAAGCAAAGGGTCCCAGACTTATACCATATGAAATCGTATGAAATGATTATTGTTGCATTGATCGAGAAAAACATGCCTCTTATACACTTAGAATTGACATTACTTATCATGCGTGTTTAGTCTCGAGGGATTGTGGTTCGTCTCTGGATACCGAGGTTCATGGTTCGAATCCCGAATGCAACTTTTTTTTTATTCGAGGAATATCTTCTGGCAAATTTTCATACGATATTTGAATTTCTCTCGCTTTGTTCGCTCAGTGTAGACACTTTTCAATCATTAAAAATCCTAGCATTTGCGACAGGATGAGAACCCTTTTAACAAATATTATTAAGTTTTGCAGCTCCTTCTTGGAATGATCAATAAGTCCTAGACACAATTTGTCCAAACGCTGTTCTTTTCTCTGGATTCCGGCAAGCAACGTCTTTGAAGACGGCATTGAGAAATTTTTTCTATCACTTTGCGAGCAGCTGCAGCGCTGCAGATAGTCTTTAACTACTGACGTTTCCAGACAGATCTACAGTCGTTGCGGATGTCAAAACGTCTGTGACGGAAATTTTTGCAAATTCTCTCGCTTTCTTGATTGCCGATTTAGAGGCACAACCGATTTTGCTGTGACTGTCAGACCAGTGATGGAATTCTCACAAAAATATCAGTTAATCGTGCGCTACCTTTTCACTTGGGAACTTCCCGTTGCTAGTTTCACACGCCAACGTTTCTTGAGTGAACTTTCTGGAATGAGAGAATGAAACATCGCGAACTTTTTCTACTCGAGTAACCGACGTGAGAATACGAATAAATTCAGATCATTTTTACTCTATATCTTTACGCCACAATCGTTCTTGAAAAGCACACTGCGCATTTCATGGAAATGAAATCTAGACAGAAAGATATCTCGCATAAATGACATTCCGCATGATGACTGTGTGGCAAAGGAGGTTGGGTTGAGTTTGTCCTCAATGCGTCACGCCATTCCAGCAGAAGTTTCCTACCACTCGACTTTTGCGACAAACATCACAACTCACGTGAACATTGCCTACACATACATATTTGCTCGAGAAAAAATAACAACGCCGAGGAGATATTTGGTTGGCTGGGATCTCGAATACGAGTGAAACGTTGTGAGATGGAGAAACAAAGGATCTTTCGCGATGAGAACTGAAACAATTCATCACTCTGCGCTTTCATGAACTTTGAATTGTAGTTCGTTCGCGAACTTTGAGTGCGAAGTTCCTCGGTGATATATCATTGCACTGAGTAAAGAGTGAAAGTTTTTTGAAAATGATTTTTCCAACACTGTGTTAGACTTAACCATTTTCTCCATAGCTGCACTAAGTAGTCCCGTCAAATCGTTGAAAAGAAACGGAGCTATTGTTGATTAGGTCTGTTATTCCCTGAGAAACAACTCCGCCATTTCTGCAGACTTGATGACAAAATTCAGCTTTGGTACCAGCATCTTGTCGTCTACCGCATTAGCCACAACAACGAACATCGGAATACCGACGAAAAGCTCCGTTTGAAATTCGGTTGACTTTAAGGTGACAGACACAATAAGTTTCTGTCCATTGTAGTGTCAAATATTTGTCTATTATATAAATGCACTGAGACTTTATGGTGTTTTAAAAATGACAACAGTGTTACCACCTCAAGTTGGTGGAACTTGTGTCTTCGCCGTCCTTGAAGAAATTGTGAAAGACGTGTCAGCTGCAGCTACAGATGTTGAGAACTGCAAAGCCAGGGCTAGCTCGAAGATCTCTGATTTTCCAGTAAATTCTTTGAATGCCTTTCAGTTGACAGACGGTTGTACATGGAGCACTGGGCTATCTTCTTCAGCAATGCTGAATTTGCAGAAAAACACTGTTTCATTCCGTTAATGGCTAATGGAGTAGCTGACAAAAACGCCACTCAAATTATCAATTTAAAAAGATGT
>JASCZW010021826.1:0-10060 GCA_034211315.2 Aedes japonicus
TCGGTTAGTTACGCTAGTAAGAACTTGTTGATGAGATCACACTGGTCACAGTGGTCCAGAATGCAAATTAAGCTAGAAAGGTACATTTTCAGCCGAAATTTGAAATTGTGGAGCAAAATTGTCTAATACAAAGTTGTTTTTAATAACAAGGCGCTTCTTTTGGTGTGAATGAAACTAGTATGGTCCTTATTTTCAGAGAATTCCAAAATTCTACTTTTTATTTGCTGAAATAAAAGCATACGTTATTCGGAAAAGCTGTAGAATAAATAATATTAAGCAACCTTGGTAATAAAAATTGTTCTGTACCTCTTGATATGACCGAATAAGAGCATTTTTTCCGGTGTCCCTATAGAAAATATAGTTATTTGCTGTTACTTTTTCATATAAAATTTGTCATCAATGTTGAATTCAGATAATTTTTATAACTTTAAAAGATACGAGTTTTGACTTGTAAATCTTGCTGACGTCTCTTACCATTAGCGAGTAATTAACGATTTTCTTATAAAATTACGCCCTTTTCAAATATGTTTCCTCAATTTCAAAAAAATGCTCGATCTCCAGTTTTCAGACTTGATATGCAATAATAATATTTCTTTCAAACGCTGCTACGAAATATTTTTATGGTTCGTCCCAACTAGAAAAACCAACATTTGAAAATGGCCTATTTTGTATACAAAAACCATAATAACTTTTGTTTGACATACGATAGAGACAATTTCAGCACACCAAAAGTTGTAACTTTTATTGTCCTAGATTTGATAGCAAGACAACCTTGCTGAAAAATTCGAAATAAAAAAGTTACTGCAAAATAACTGATTTTTGTAGGGATACCCTAAGCTACGTAGGGAAAAATGCTCTTATTCAGTCATAGCAAAAGGTACAGAAAAAGTTAAGCCATCAAGGTCACTTGAAATTGTTTTTTCTACAACTCTTTTGAATAATATATGCCCTTGTTTCTGCAAATAAAAAAGTTAGATTTTCGATTTTTCTGAAAATAAGGACCACCCTAGTTTTTATTCACACCAAAAAAACAAAGCGTCTTGTTATTATAAACAACTTTGTGGAAGACAATTTTGCTCCAAAACTTCAAACTTAGGCTGAAAATGTATCTTTCCAGCTAAATTCGCATTCTGGACCACTGTGCAACGACACAAGTGCAATTTTTTTTAGGCTGGAAGAATTCTTTGGTCGGAGTTTAGTTTACTGAATTGATCATTGAACCGTTTTTGAAGGATAAAATCATAAATGAAATACTGCGTATATTTTTGGGAAAATTTTCTGCCTAGATTTGTTAGATTTTCCTCAATTCGGTATTACTTTTTCTTCTAAATATTTTCAATGCTGTTAAGACTTTTAATCACTTTTAATCCCACTTAAACATCAAGATTTAATCAGAGATTGGAAGGAATTGAACCCTTTTAAAAATAAGTTCGTCAATTGTGCTTCTCGGTCAACATAATCACAATTACTTTGAGAAAATACGTTACCAAAAATCTGAATTGAACTCCGTCGGTCCGAAAACGTTAGTGAACTTTACAAGTTACTTTGTTTTTTTCGTCACTCATAAACTTTGGTATTTCCTCATAAAACCGGTGGAATTTCTTAACAAGTTTCTACGAATTTGCCACGTTATGTTTGATAAGTTCATCATGTAAATTAGACATCAGCTCAATTCAGTTAAACTTTAATTGCTGATTCACGTTCAGAATTATCAATCCTAAATTTTCCCCACTGTTTGATCAACCTAGTTGAATTTGAATCCTGGAGAGTGTGAGCTGTTAAGTGGAATACCTGTTACAAAAAAATGAGAATTTTCAAGCTAGTTGAACTTGAGTTTATGTAAGATTTGTTTCCCAAGAATACCTTTTAGTTTATTTGCAAAAGTTGCTCAAACTTTTGATAGTCCAGCTAATACTTCCCAATCAGTAAAAAATCCTATATAATACCTGACATGAGTACAAAGCATAAGTGATGTACACACAGTAAAAAAAAAATTCAACAAGCGCGTAAAATTTCCCCTTGTTTAATTTTAAGTCAAAGGACGCATAAACAACGAAATTGTTTGCAATTTTTGAGGTACCATACAACAATGTTGGCAATCTTTCATACAACAGGCAAGATTCAGGCGTTATCTGGCTTAAATTTGCATGAAATATCTCATAATTTTCCGCCAAATCTAGCATTCCCTTATGCGCATTAGATGCAGAAAATTAAATGTTTCTTTTTATCTGTGCACAGCTGATACTAGATTTGACAGAAAATAATGGGATATTTCATGAAAATTTAAGCCATACTAACGCCTGATATGTAAGCCTGTTACATGTAAAAGATTTCAAAGCATTGTATGTATGGCGCTATAAGAATAGATATGGTGCAAACAATTTCGTTGATAACGCCTCCTTTGGCTTGGAATTGAACGAGAGAAAAGTTTTACGCGCTTGTTCAATTAGTTATTTTTTTTCTGCGTACGTACATGCCTTCTTTAAGCTGCTCTTGAAGCGATCTTATATCACTTCCACCTTGTTTGTATATGTGATTTTGTGATATCTGGCCTTTCATTAGATCCTGAAATCATTCCTCAAAAATCAAATGACACTATTTTAAAATCATTGTTTGCTGGGTCCTCCTTTTACTCAGTTTAATGAGGTTCAGCTACAAAGCAGCAGCATGCTGGAGACAGTTGGCTTCAATTCTCGGTCTGATCGTGATTTACATTTTGTAGATGAAAATTTAGCGATTGTATGATAATATTGAGACTCTTTATGACAATTTTTCGAAGAAAAAGGACTATTGGAAAATTTCTCGATAGTATGATTGAACTTACCACGCAATAATTCTAATCCAAAAATAGCATCTGGCATCGAAAACTCTCAACTGATTACAGTGAAGGTGCCCCTTTTTGAGGGCAAGCAACAAACAATAATCTTGTAATGCCAAGAAGAAGAATTGTTGATGCACTACTTTCGAATTGACTACATATGCTGTTCACACTGACCTAAAAACCCGACAACACCCCACGGTCAGATAATAATGTTTACTCTCCCAAATATTTCTCCTAGCTATATAAAGTACCCATCAGCTTCGGTAACTTCAGTCATTCGTTTAGTTCACCTTATCAACTAACCAAGTAAAATCTGTCCCCAAACAATTCAACAAAATGGAACTCCAAAGGAATCCACGGTTGAAGCTGTTCTTAGTTCTGGTAAAGAATACATTTTGATAAATCCTAACTCTATCCTAAGCCATCCCACCCTTCACAGCTCATGTCGCTCAACAGTGCCCTCTCCCAATTAGCCGGAACGGATTGCAACGGCAAAACCTACCACTGCGTAGACAATCAACAGTTCCAACTCTGCGAAGACCTTCCCGATGGCAAATCGCAAACAGTCGATGACAAGCTCTACCCTTGCCCTCCCAACTTGTTCTGCGACAATGCCGGTAAATCGGAGTGCGATTCTCCAACTACGTCAACACCGTCAACGACTGCCACCCCCTCCAGCACAACCGCATCCACTCAATCATCAACCACCAATCCACCTCCCGCAACAACCTCGACAACCGAAGCGCCTTCCGTCTGCACTCAGACGGGCCGTTTCCCCAACACCACCGATTGTCACCGATACTACAGCTGTACGCTGCTCCCCAACAACACTGGACTGCGTCAAACGAATTACACCTGTCGCTTCGGAATGGCTTTCAGTCCCACTTCGCTGCGATGCAGCACCGATCAGAGCTCTTGCTATCCGACGTTTACCTGTCAATCGGCGGGACGTTTTGCGGATCCTTCGGACAGCAGAAGCTACTTCTGGTGTTTGAAAAGTGGTTCCAGCTTCATGCTTTACCACATGAGTTGCGCATTCGGTCAGCCCTTTGATCCGGTGAAGGGGCGATGTTCTGGATGGATTGGAGTTAAGCAGGCTGGCGTTGGAGAGCAAGCAGGGAGGATGGCTTTTCCGGGTAGAGGTGGATATAACTAGCGGATGTCAGGGCTAGCGATGGAGCATTGTCGATCATCACGTTGAGATGAAATCCAGTTATTTTGACTTATTATTTTAGAAATATTTTTTCTTAAGAATTATTTATTTAGTGTTGCGATCGACAATTTCGATCGATTGAGAAAGTAGTGCGTTCCAAGTCAAAAACGTATCTTATGTGAATGTATACTTATTTTCTTCAGTAGTTTCAAATAATTTTTCAAGGTTTAAGTTACTCAAAAGCTTTGAAAATAAAGTACATTATCTTAAGGTTTTGTTTTATAAGCTTGAGCTACGCATTTTTATCTAAATAATGCTCAGTTGGGGTAGCTGATAAATGATTATAGTTCACCATTAAATGCATGATTTTTTTCAAACAAATTTATGATCCATTATTGACCTCAAGCTATTGTCTAAAGACCACAGTAAGTTGCAAAAAATTAATAAATTCGAGATGAACCTTGTTGAAAATGGCGGTGCATTGTCTTGATGAAAAATGATGTTTTCTTTTGCAAACCAGATCTATTTTCCGATTTTTTTTTTCATCCAACTGGTTCAAAAGGGCACAATAATAATCAGAGTCTACTGTCTTACCAGTTTGGAGATAATAATATCAATAAAACTCCTTTTGCATCTAAAAAAACTAACGCTGACACCTTCTTGGCTGATTTCTGGACACGAGCTCGCTTCGGAGTCGAGGTGCCTGGTTCACATCACTCTTTAGGCTCTTGCTTTGACTGGGAATCATGGTTATAGACCCAAGTCTCAATAGACAATCTTTTCTATCCTTTTGAAATTGCTCCAAATAATGCTCAGAAAGTCGCATCCTAACGTGTTTTGTTAATTGAAAGCAATGGCATCATTTGCATACAGTTTTGACTCTAAACTTCAGACAGAAGATGCCATGTTGTTCCATGTGAGATGCCTATGGCGTCAGCTATCACATCCAGAGTTGATCAATTATTTTCCAAAATCGTATCCTGTATTTTCGTGATGATTTCTGGTGTTGATGCACTTTTTGTACGTGCTGAGCGTGGATCGTCTTCAACGCTTATACGGCAACGCTAAAACTCTAAAACCCATAGGCGAATAGTTGGACATGAAGGAGAAGACTCTTTCAATACTTCCACCATCTTTTCATGGATCTGAATAGCAGATAAACCTTCAAAAATAAATAATTAAATCACGGTACGATATTCAGAACTTTGCATTGTTAAAAAATACGCTGACAAGTCAACTTTAAATGAATTATAAACAAAGAATTAATTGACAGATCGAAATGAAGATGAAATATGAAAATGGAGCACACATTTTGCTTTTTCTACTGCTCCATAGATGTCACTTTCAAAACTTTTTGACTAGCCTAGTACATTATTAAAATATAAAATTTAAAAATTCGAGCATTGCAAATACATGTCAAAAAGTGAGCAGAAGATTCGCTAAACTCAAACCATTCTTCGCCAGTCGTAAACGCTCGTATCATCAGTGGTTCGTTGTTAGCGACCCGCGGTTCGATGATATCGTGGTTTGAGAAGAGTACTACTCCGTACTATCCTCGGTGGCACTCATTATTCAGGTCGTGGTAAGCTCCAATCCTATCCTCAGATTAAATCTCGATCCAGAATTTTTACTGATTCAAATGTTACGAGTAAATCAGACTCGCAAATATTTTGTAGACTATTAGACAGCGGCCGTACTAAGATCGAAGTAAACAAAGGTGAGGAAACCCTAACTGTTAGAAAATTGAAGAAAAATGGATTGTACCAAGCACACTTTTCGTAAATGGACCGGAGAACAGGGCCCTGACTACCAAGTACTTCATAAGAGTACACGTTCCACCTGTGGCGTTAAAAAGCCTCAACTGTGGCACTGCGTGGAGCTCGTTGCTAGCAGAAGTCGATGGAAATGCTGAATTGCAAGCTCTGGTGCGTTTCAGCGTCTGGTGTGTGTGATTGTGGGTCCTCCCTCAGTAAAGGCGCAGCTACAAAGCAACATCATGCTGAAGATTCGATTCCCGGTCTGGTCTAGGAATTTTTCGTTAAGGAAAATTTCTCGACTCCCTGGGCATAGCGTATGATTGTACTTGCCACACAATCATATCAATGCAAAAATGGTACCTGGCATCGAAAGCTCTCAAATAATAACTGTGAAAGTGCATCTAGAACACTAAGTTGAGAGCAAGCAATAAGCTAATTGTGAAAGCAATAAGCTTGACATGCTAAAAAGAAGAAGAAGAAGAAGTGTGTGATTGCAATGGGCCACTCTAAGTGTGAACAAAATCTCAACAACCAATTCATTTTGGAACATTCAGTAATATAATTTGCTGAACATTTCTAAGATTTTTTTTTCCTGGAATTTAGTATATACACCGTGTCCAATATATTCTCATACAAAATAAAACTCTATTTATTTCAAATCCATAATTCAGATTTTATTGCTAACTTTACCCATTATATTTCAATATAATACTGATCTACTACAGCACAGTTTTTCGAAACCGTCACAGCCGGCACGCACGACTTCCATCGGCATTTCATCCCATATTCGTTTTGAATTGGTTCATAACGGCTGTTCCAGAAAGTATAAGCACACCTTATTTTAACGGTTACTTTGAAAATAATGAAATATTTCAACATGTTGAACATGGCTGCGTCCTTCTGTTTGCACATTTCTGAAGGACATAGCATCAAAGAAGTGCTCAATTTTGTGTTACCTATCAAAATGCGTGGTCTTACTCCAGAACAACGAAAAAGTGTCGTGCACAAATGGTGCATTGTGCACGGAGTGTCGTGCACAAATGGTGCATTGTGCAGGAACAGTATACGTTTGAAGATGCGCCGAAGAGTGGTCGGAAATCCGGTCCTGTTAGTCCGGATATCGATAAAAAGATCGGGGATGCTTACAAGCGAAAACCAGTAACTTCCGTTCGGGATGTTGCGAAAAAACAAGGGACCTCGTCGAGTAACGTCATGCGTGCCAAAGAAAGACTTGGGTTTAAAACATACCGGAAGCAGAAAAAACCCAAAACAGGCCGTGTCCGTGAAACCACGGGCCCGCAAACTCTACGATTCGTTATTGTGTAGAAATTCTGGGTGTACAATAATGGACGATGAAACGTATGTGAAACATTACAAAACGCTTCCCGGACCACAATTCTTTACTGTAAGCGAAGACGAAGACATCTCCGAAACGGAGAAGGCAATTTTTACCGAAAAATTCGGCAAGAAAGTTTTGGTTTGGCAGGCAATATTCGAGTGTGGTAAAACATCTAGTCCGTACATCACAACGGAGACGATGAACACCCAGAAATACGTTAAGGAATGTCTCCAGAAGCGATTATTGCCGATAATCAGGCAGCACGAAACTCAAGTAGTGTTTGGCCTGATTTGGCGTCATGTCATTACGCAAAGGACACTTTAGAATGGTACAAAAGTCAAAATGTATGTTTCGTGCCGAAAGACATGAATCTGCTGAACTGCCCGGAGGCACGGCCAATCGAGACTTTTTGGGCTTTAACCAAAGCAAAGCTTCGAAGATTCATAAAAACAGCGGACGACATCCAAAAATTTAAATAAGATTGGCCAAAAGTGGTCAAAATGGTGGGAAGTACCACTGTGCAGAAGCTAATGGGTCATGTTCGAGGAAAAGTTAGGAGTCTTGGCTATGATTAAATATTTTGATTAAACGATACTCAAATATCATATAAAATACAAATACATATATGATTTGCCAAGTAAAATTATTAAAAATAAAAAAACATGACTTTTTTGTTATTTTGAATGTGTGCTTATACTTTCTGGAACAGTCTTTATTAGACGCCCTGTGGTCATTTACCTTCGCCAGCATGTATGACCATACGAAATAATCCAAGAGATTCAGTTCTGGTGAAGTGGGAGGCCAATCATGCTTGTCCAAAAAATTGGTCAAATTTTCTCGGCACCAGCCCTGAACGAGGTTTGCAGTGTGCGATGGTGCTCCGTCCTGCTGAAACACATAGTGATCATCTCCAAACACCTCTTGTACATATGGCTTGACAACTTTCTCGAAAACTTCCGTTTTATAAAATACGGCATTCACTTTAACGCCTTTTTCGATGAAAACCAGTGGTAATTTGCCTCGCTTGCAAATTCCTCC
This sequence comes from Aedes japonicus, assembly GCA_034211315.2. NCBI lineage: Eukaryota > Metazoa > Arthropoda > Insecta > Diptera > Culicidae > Aedes > Aedes japonicus. The sequence goes on from JASCZW010021826.1 coordinate 8,109, forward strand.
CCAAACCATCACTGACGCAGCATTTTAGAACCGTGGAATATTCCTATCACACTCTGTAACAGTTCTTGAAGAGAGAGCCCACAATCTGTCGTTCTGGACATTGTGGGATTGTTGCAAGACAAATAACTTTTCATCGGAAAAGATAAATTCTTCCCCACCGTGCCGCGACAAAACCAGACTTGCTTTTTCGGGTCGTTTCTGCTTGGAAGGTTCCGAAACTCCGTGAGCCTTACGTTTCTTGAAAGTTTGGAATCCGAGATCATTTTGCATTATATTGTGCAATGACGATCTAGAAACATTCAGATCTGCGGCCATTTTACGTACAGAGCGCTGTGATTTTCGTGTAATCCGTTCCCTGACCACTTTAACAACTCGTGCAGTCCGCACCGTTCGAGTACGACCGGATCTCTTCCGGTCATCCAACGAGCAGTTGTCACGGTACCTTCGGATGGTTCGGTTCACAAAATCCCGCTTTGGTCCAAGGTTTTTCAAATTTCAGATCATAGCGCCCGGGCCCTCACCTTTTAAAAACTATTTTTATCACCATAGCACGAAACTCCTTCATCGCTGGTAAAAGATAAACACCGAATGAAAACAATCGGGCATAACCTTAAAGCGTTTGTGTAAACATAGTGCCAAACTACACCAACACATACGTGAAGCATGTTGAGTAGTTTCACGACACCTATGCAAGAAAAAGTGTATAAGAATATATTGGACACAGTGTAAATGCGAATATCACTGAGTTATGGCACAAAACCAAAACATTAAAATTCAATCTACACCGATTTTGTTCCTTCAGTTTGTTCTAAGATGAGCCAAATGAAAAACATTCAACCGATACTCAGACATTTGTATTGTAAATGTTACCAATAACAACATTTTTACTACGCTTTCCATACAACAGGTCATAGTTGGGAACCTAGCAAAAAATATGTTCCTAACATTGGGTCTATGGTTTTCATGTTAAATCATTGTTATTTCACCTGTGTGACCTAGTTCATAATGTGTGACTATTTTCTGTACATGTTGGCTGCATTATCCGGTTTATAAGTTCAATTTCGGCAAATTTAGATCATTCGAAGAATATGTAAATAATCTGTTCAGCTTAACCAGTAAATTCATGGTGTCTTAAAAGTTAAGGAAATTGAAAATTACGTGGAAATGAGCTACTATAAATTGATTAATAATGTCTCAAATGCATTGAAAATATCTGTCATCATGATACCAACATGATTGTATGGATTATCGATGAATTAATTACATATTTGGTACATAGACCGAATCAATGAGCTAGGCTAACATTACATCGCCTTACTCTATATTTTTGACAGAAACCTCAATACAGACAAACACAGATATTTTTCACTGTTCCTCAAAGACATTTTCAAATACTGTCTGGCATCCCTGGTACGGGGACCATGTACAAAAACACAAAAAAACGGGAAAACTCTTCCAAGATTCACAAATTTTGGGAATGATTTTATGATTTTTACGTATGTCGTAGACTACGTCTTTGTTTTCTACAATGCGGTACAATTAAAAAAAACATCGAATGGCGACAGTATCGAATAGCGGTCAGGTTTTGAGCGTTAATATCTAAGTCATTTGATGAAATTTTTCAGAAGCAGATAATTTCTCATCTCCATGCGAAGCGCTAGGAAGTCATTTATTCAAAGATTTTCAATATGTTGGACCAATCGATCGGATATAAATCTACGCTCCAATTTCAATATTTAATATTTTAGATTTTTAGCCTTAACTTATTGAAAATAACGCAGATATAAGAAGTCTTATAATTACGTTTTGGATAGTTAATTTTATTAAATGCACAGTATTTTTGCTTTCACAGACGTCAAATGTTAGTAAAGTAGGTCTCATATGCAGCTTTTAACGAAATAAATAAGGGAACTACTGTGTGTATTGCTTCATTCGCTCAACAGTAACGGAGC
>JASCZW010021827.1:0-10061 GCA_034211315.2 Aedes japonicus
TCCCGAAAAAGTAATAGCGATTTGAATTTAATAACATCAAGTGCGTACTTTATTTCGTCCAGTACGGTAGGCTAAGGCTGATTTCAGTTACTTTCTAGGTCAGAAGAGGATTTATACGGCTACTGGAAAAGCGAAGGCTCAAAAGAAATTTCAGCAGAAAAAAAATGAAGTCGAAAGAGATGTTCGCTCATCACCATGAGGCACCAAGAGTGGACGCATCAAAAACAGAGTGCATACAATATATCGCTAGAATAACTATCACAAAGCCATCAGTGGTACATGAGCGCTTTCCACGTCCAACGTCACCTTTTGCCTGTTAAGGTCGCGGATTTGTCCGTGCCTCGACCTACCCCGCAGTGAGATGTTAGGCAAAGGGTGACGACCTTGGTTCGAGTACTATTGTACCCATGCCCTTTCGCTCAATTTTCAAACATCTGTTCTATTTCGAACCTACCGTACACTGACGGAACTTTCAACACTTTCTCTTCATGTCTTTCATTCTAGCAAAATCATTACTGTCCACTCTTGGTGCCTCATAGTGAGGGACGAACATCTCCTTCTACATCATAATCGTTACTCCACGCACGGAGAATACAAAACATAACAGTTAGAGTATAGAAAAATATGTCAAAGTTCCAGAGAGTTTGGCAGGCGATTTGCAACGGTGGGCTAAGAAGTGAAAGTTTTGCGACAAATGGCACTGTCAACCAAGTTATTTATGTAAAGAATGCTTCAAAAACGCTTATTGCCTTTCATGAAGAAACATAGTTGTTCCGTGCTGTTTTGGCCAGAACTCCAAACTCGCCGAAACTGCGCCCCATCGAAAAATATTGGTCAATAGTCCAGAGAAACCTCAAAAGAACTCAAAAAACAGTTGGAAATGAAAAACAGTTCAAGGCATATTGGCGTTCAGCATCAAATATGGTGGATATATCAGCGGTACAAAACTTGATGGAAGGTGTGAAACGTAAAGTGCGACAGTTCGCATTTGAAAAATTGGAAGCCTAAGCAAATATTTTCCTAGTATTTTATTGACGAAGAACTTTAAAAAGAAATATATATCGATCATTTATATAGAAAAAACTAAGCAATGTGCACATAATCATTTTTTTTGGCCAATTTTTGACCGTTCCACCCTTTACGTAACATTGGACTAAAAATGAAACTTAATTAAATACGTTGATGATGATGATGTTTGTCAGAGTTCTTGTCAATAGCTTTAACTATCTCTGAATTCTTTGATTTGTTTAGCTTTTTGTTCAAAAGTTGAGTAACTTGAGTTACGCCCATTTGGCTAAAAATACATCTGATCCTTTTAGGGATTTATATGCTTTTACCCTGACAATTAACAACTATTTTACTAAGACTTACGAAACTTCATGTCGTGAATCGCACAGTATCAATTAGTTTTTATCGCGTGAGATGAAACAGAGATCAAATTAATTATTTGTGAGTGAGCAATGCCCAAAGTGAACAGTCTTTTCAAATAATGGGTGAGCTCATTTGCGAAAGAAAATCGCTCGAGCCACGATCCCAGCGCGTCGCTGAGATGGTTTCGAATTTGACCTCCACTGAAAATGTTTTTATTGCTTCAAGCGTGAAGTACGTATTTATTATGTTTTAAAGAAATGTCTTCTCATCAACATGAGACCCTAAGAGCAATTTCTGCTTGAACCAAAGGTATGATGAGAAAGTATTGATAGTTCCGTTAGAGTACGGCAGGCTGTGAAATTGAATAGAAGCAATTCTGAAATTAAGCTTGATCGCAATATAGACTGTTCCAAAAAATATATATACACCTTCTTTCTCAAATTGAAAAGACCAAACTGTGATTTTTTATTATTTTATTCTCGCACATAGAAAACAACAGTGTTTTCTTTCCATCTTCATTTACATTTTCTGGATTTCTAGTAGCGTACGCGAGTTCTCTAACTTTCCTCTTAACAATACTCATAAGCTTCAGCACAGTGCTTTCTCCTATCATTTTCACCACTTTTCGCCAATCTTTCCTAAATTTTTCAACTCTATCCGTTGGTTTCATGTGTTTTCTCAGTTTCGGCTTTGTCAAAGCCCATAAAGTTTCGACAGGGCGAATCTCTAGGCAGTTTGGTGGCTTCATCTCCTTTTATACCCGACGGACCTCTGTGGCAGGAAGTTACCCTGCTGTGTGCTGCTAGAATCTCAGGTGACCTTCATTTCGAAGGCCATCATCGCTGACCGCCTGTCCCTCCAGAAAATTCCGACACTTGTGCTCATCACCGGAGTTGGCGCAGTCAAGACCTGTTCCCGCGAAAAGATATTTATTTGCAGTTGAATCCAGATATTCCGACTTCTCAACGATCGTCGAATGCCAGGTGATTCCTAAGGTGACAGGAGTCATCCCAATGACCCAGCTGAACGTGTCGAAATGGCCACTACCAACCGGCATATTCCTAGCCGACCCCGAGTTCCATACACCTGGTCAAATCGACATGCTGCTTGGCGTGTCTCATTTCCCACGTCTGCTCAAATCAGGAAGGATGCAACTACGAGCGGATTTGCCTGACCTGCAAGAGACGCACTTCGGTTGGGTCATTGCAGGAGACGTCGAGGAACAGCAAAACGATCAGCGGTGCTGCATAGCTACCACCGCCACACTTTCCGAGACCATGAAGAGGTTTTGGGAGGTGGAAGACATCGAAGACGCCGACGAACCCACGGAGCATGAAGTATGTGAGAAGATCTTCCTGTCCACTCACTACCGGGACGAGGACAGAAGATACGTTGTCTCGCTGCTCTTTTGTGAGTTCGCACTCCAGCTGAGGGACAACCGAGAGCTGGCCCAGCGACGCTTCCTCTCACTCGAACAACGAATGAAGAAGGACCCTTCCCTGAAGCCTCAGTACACCAAGTTTATTGACGACTACGAAACCCTTGGACACTGCCGTGAGATCAGAGAGGAATTCGACGAACCGAAAGAGGCCCGTTATTACATGCCCCATCATGCGGTCGTGCGGCCGTCTAGCTCCAGCACAAAGCTTCACGTGGTCTTCGATGGCGATCAGCGAAGGCCTCAGCATTCGACGTAGCTCTCAACCGAGCCCTTCTGGTGGAAGCAACCGTGCCAACCCACATCTTTGTCATCCTCGTCCGCTTCCGGAAGCACTCCGTCGTAAACACGGCTGATATATCCAAGATATATACGCAGATCAAGGTTATACCAGCTCACTCCTGCTTCCAACAGATCTTTTGGCGAGTCGATCCAGCATTGCCACTCCGGGTTCTGGAATTGAAAAACACGACGTATGGAACAACCTGCTCTCCATTCCTGCCACCAGGTGCTTACTACAGATAAGCATCGATGCGGCTGCCTCCTTCCCAATGGCGGCAGAGATCATCCGAGAAGTCTGTTACGTCGATGACATCCTGTTTGGAGCCAATACCGTACCAAAGGCTATCGAGTGTTAGACCCAGCTCCTGAGCATACTGAATTCCGCTGGATTCCCTTTCCAAAAGTGGAACTCTAACTCTCCTGAGCTGCTACAACGCATCCCTGAAGCTGATCGTGAGGAGTTGGTGACTCTGAGTGACGGCTGCGAAGGAGTTATGAAAATTCTGGGACTGACCTGGAGTCCATGACGAGATGAATTAGCATTCGTTGCCAATCACCTCACCGCTGACCAGTTTAAATTACCAACCAATCGATCCATCTTGTCCGAGATAAGTAAGGTATTCGTCATCATCATCGCCAAGCTCATACTGCAAAAGACTTGATTGGCGAGACTACCATGGGACACCCGCTTAGAAGAAAACTTGATGCAGGAGTGGCTACAATTTCGGACGTCCCTGCCAAACTTAAACGTGTACCCTGGTGCGGACAACCTAGTGCGAGCCGTGAACGTGCAAATCGGTGGACCGATCTATCAACGAGCGGTTTCGCGAATTTCTATCCTGTCGATCGAAGACAACTGCAAACAGCTACCGACACGTTAGCTCCGGCAGATAAACACGCGGCCCAAGGCGCACCAAATACAACACACCACGTGAACATTCTATGAGCAGTTGCGCTGTCCTCATCTACCCCGGAGAGAGAGAATGTAAACATCATCCAGCCGTAAAAACGGGAGAGCGCGAGCTACCGACGCTGTTGCTACCGACGAGCCCGACGACACCATAATCATCACCATAATCATTGCGCACAAGGGAATGATGACAGCGTGCGATGCAGTGGCTCCAGATTCTTCGTGAATGTTCTTTTTCTTGTCGTGCAACATTTTTGCTAGCTACATAAGGCAGTAGATTAGTGAAGCAAGGAATCAGTATGTTTTGACCCGGCTAACGGTCAAGTAAAAATAAGTAGTCTAAGCTGACTAAAGTAATAAAGGCTTGTAAAAGCTACATCCGCTCTCTTTCATTGCGAGGAAAAAACCTTCCCATTGAGGCAACCAAACGCCTCAACATCGACATTATTCCTTTTGTACCACTCTAGTGCATATTTAGAGTAATGGCAGGAAGCAAGATCAGGCCAAAAGAGAACCTTTTTTGCAGACACAGATATTTTTTCCACATCCGCATATAACCTTTTTGCCAAATTTTTCGGTATAAATGGCTTTTACTGATCCAAAAACATCCTTTCCCTTCGGCGTTGAGATCACACGATAAAAATAAGTGGCCAAAAAAATCGCGCAAAAACATGATTGAGTATAATGACCTTCCTCTACCTAATTCTTAAGGGTCGATATAGTCGATCAGTTTTCAAAACGTTGATCAATGGGCAACGGCCTTATATTGGGAATTTTCTTGCTACGTGGTACTAGTATGTGACGGACTTACCAGAATATGCTGATCCTGACTATATCCACGAAAAAATTGTACTACATATTCTGCATCAGCATTTCCAACCTTCACCGATGGGTTTGGAGTTTAAGCGTGGCCTTACAAGCGTTGAAGACGATCCACGCTAAGAATGTCCAAAAAGTGCATCAACACCAGAAATCATAGCGAAAATACTGTATATCGTTTTGAAAGATCATTGATCAACTGTGGCTGTGATAGCTGACACCATAGGCATCTGAGACTTGGGTCTACCACCATGATCCTGAATCAAAACAAGAGGCTAAGGAGTGGTGTGAATTAGGTACTTCGGTTCCAAAGCGAGTTTGTGTCCAGAACTCGGCCAAGAAGGTGTTAGCGTCAGTTTTTTTGGGATATAAAAGGAATTTTATTGACAGATTATCTCCAAACTAGTAAGACAATCAACTCTGATTATTATCGAGAACTTTTTGGATCAGTTGGATGATAAAAAATGTGTAAAAAGACTCGTTTGCGAAATAAAAAACACAGCTCTAAAAACCATCGTGAAAATCAGCCAATTCACCAGATTTAGCTCCTTCTGACTTCTGGCTTTTCTCACAGCTCAAAACATTCCTTCGTGGAAAGCATTTTTCATCAAACGAAGAGGTTATAGCCGTCGTAGGGGAGAACAACGATACGATTCACCAAAACTAACGGAAACAAGCTGACATTTTGAAATGGCAGTTACAGAAAATTACACACGAAGGGCACTGGTGCGGGTGGAAGGATGAAGAACAAATGAAAAACGTCGCTCTTCACACATTGGAGACAACTATGGATGCTTCCCTCAACCTGCCCATGCTTTGCTGTAATTCTAAGCCCACGTTTTTAAAAACAACTCTTTGCAAACAAGGAATCTAGCATTGTTAAGTTGGAAACACCAGCCGCAATGCACGAAAAAAAAACAATGAATTTAATTGGCGTGTAAAATTTCTTCTCGTTTAATTTCAAGCCAAAGGAAGTGTTAACAACAAAATTGATTGCAATCTTGCATGCGCCATACAACAATGTTCTCAATATTTCATATAATAGACTAGATTAAGGCGTTATCTGGCTTAAATTTACATGAAATATCCTATTAATTTCCGCCTCGCGTTACATTAACAATTTCCTAACGTGTATCAATGAAGAGATTACTGTACTCCCAACTTGTTACCTAAATGCATAACAATTGCATGTCACTAAATGACATAAACTATTCCAATCAAACGTGAGAAGATGCCAATAATCCTGATAACTACTTTCACCCGTTCCCTAGATTCAATCGTCTCAAAACTGTTCTTTGCATTGCAATGTTACTGTAACTGTTAATTAAATATACCGAAGCCAAGCCAAGAAGATCGAGCATTCTTTGCCGAAGTAAGGACTGCACGTTTTGTCGATTCTCAGCTCGATGAGAGACGTCCAATTGAATCCCATGCACACACACACATACACACCCTCAAGCCAATGTTTAACTCCTCCAATTAAGCGTCCGATATGTGAGCAGAATGCACGATGCCTCTCGTAATTGGATGCCACGCCTCCTTAGTTGAAGAATCACATTTTTCTCCTGGCCTCAAATAGAAGAAAAAGAAGAAAAAGACCGGCCATGATTAGATTTCACCTGGCTTGCTTTGGTTTGGCTCAGCTTGGGAATGTGTCAATTTCTACCTTTTCCATTATAGTGGAAATTCTCAGAAGGTTAGTTTCGAAGCAAAGTGGCAAATTTCCACCGACGTCGTCGTCACATGACAAATGAGGTGAGCTGCCTGACGGACGAGATATGAACGGTGAAGAAAAATGTGTCATTCTTCTTGCATTTTTTTTCCCCGCTCCCTACCGCTATGCTGGAAGATTGGAATGGATCCGAGAGGAACGTTCCGATAACAAGTAAGACGTGCTTCCCTTCCGGTACCAATACACACGTACGGCCATTGTATACACATACATCTCGTTAGACGATGATGGATGAAGGTTTGAGAGTTTGATGTGGGAAAGGAAATGTGAGAAAAATGAAAATTTACCCCCCCTTCCCCACTGCCCGTGTCCGTTTGCCTTGGGGGGAAGGTCACTAGGCGAAGAAAGGTGAGGAAATTCCTAACTTTGCCAACGATGGTCCTTTCTTGAGCCTTCGGTATGCGGCGAGAGATGCGGGGCCGCATTGTGTAACTTTTTTTTAAGATGAGGAAAAATGCGATTGCCGTTGACAGTTCGTTAAGATGAAATGGAAAGGATTTTTTTCTCTCCTTGCTTCCAGATTCAATCTGGAAGGTATGAAAAGATGTTTTAGTAGATTGATGCTTCAAGGCCTTCAACAGTTCGCGTAGCATGGAAAATCTCTTTACTACGGTGTCTCGTATCATTTCAGGTGACGCCAGTTCCCCACATGGAGCCACCTGCAGCATCCAGTTCACCTCGGCGTCCTCGTATGGATCGTCCGTGAGCAGCCCGATCACCACCAGCTCTACGGCCACCGGGGCCAACAACTCCACCAGCATCGGCAATTGCAACAGTACAATCTCCACCACTAATTCCAACGGAAGCATCTCGGTCACCCTGAATGGCACCGGCGGTGAGTCCCACAACAACAGTTCCAAATCCCCGTCGCCGAGTTCACCCGCTGGAAACGGAAACGAAGGCCTCACGCGGCAGCAGTTGGATCTAATTACGCAAATCATGCAGCAAACGAAACAGGCCAATGCGGCGGCGGCAGCAGCTGCAGCAGCCGGACAGAAGGTCCCACCCCGGCCCCGCACCTGGAACATGCAGGTAAGTCCCCTCATGATACGAAACAAATTCAAATTTTCACCAAAATGGCAGCCATTATCATTGTAACTCTGCGTCCTTGGCTCATGAATACCCACCCATACGTTTGTATGCAGATACATCTCCCCTGTGTTGTTCCACTTGATGAGCATGGGCGGCGTCCATAGTCATTGTGCAAGCTGGAGCAGAACAAATTCAAAACAACAACAAAAAAATATTACCATGCTTTCAGAAAGTAAAAAAAAAACACACAACAACGAGAACTGCGAAAGGATCAACCATCATCACCGACGACAACGGCAACCAAGCCACTCCCAGCAGGCTCTGAGCAAAAATGAGCTGGAGTGGATGTTGTCGTCGTTTGCATCGATTTCTGTTTTGTTTTTTTTCCCTGTTTTAGTTTTCCAGCATGCCGAGAACTCTAACCTAACATATATCGCCTCGCATGCTGGTATTGAGTCCTACCCATTTGAAGAGGACTCGATGATAACGACAACGACTAGATGGGTGGAAAGTTTTAGTTACAAGAGAGGGTAGATTGAACGCAGAATAGTAAACCAGGCGCAAAGCGCAGAGATAAAGTGTATTCTTTTTATGGACCGTTTCGAGCACCGTTGGTTGGTTGACTGCGGGAGATGAGCTCCGTTCCGTTGGGCTGGGCGATGGTGGAGATTAGGGAGGGGGGAGGGGGGGGCGGATGACGCCCAGTAAAGGGTCTGCCCATCATCACAGTTCGGTCAGGGATGACGTCGTTGCATGGAGTCTGGTTTTTCGATACTAATATCTATCAAAATCTCGGAACATATTGAGAGGGGCTTCTGTGCTTTTTATCCATGTAATGTATGCGCACAGCAAAATCTAGCCGAAGAAAAACTTGCAGAATAACAATATTTCTGTCTATTTCTAAATTCGAAAAATAAATCATCGTAACAAAGGGTTAATTTATAACTCATTTACATCGAAATACTATTATTCGAACTTGCTATACCCAGTGTGTCAAATATTTACTTTTTGTACCTAAAACATAAGACAACTTCGACGAGTGATACGCCATTATCTCCCTCTGCAACACTGATATGTTGAAACTTGAATGTATTGCAACAAAACATGAAGGAAGACAACAAAATGTTGCAACGTTGATGGAAAAGAGACAAGTTGCATGAGAAAATCTTGTGATTTGCACACATGTTGCAACGACCTTGTTTTCATATCACAGCGAAAAAAAAACACGTTTTGTCATTATTGCAACATACACGCTCAGAAAAAAGCATCCAAGATTAAGTTTTTTCACCCATGTGAAACCCCCCCTCGCATGTTTTGTGCATTAAGTTAAAATTAGGTATAAGTTGAAAAGTCAATGTTGGGTAATTACATTTCTAATACCAATTGGTAAAATTTACCCAATGTTGGTCACCAATGTTTTAAGTGCCATCGGGTAAAATTTACGTTATGAATTATCGAATTAATTGGGGGCTGTTCATAAACCACGTAGACAATTAAGGCGGGGGAGGGGTTTTTAAAAAGTCTACGTTTGTCTACGATGGAGGAGGCGGGGGAGTGTACCAAAAGTCTACGTAGACCTTTTTTTCTCTCTACAAAACGGATATTCATACCCTACACGCAGAGAAAAATACCGTCATAACAAACATATTCCAGGTATATCCAAACATAAAATTAGTTTATTTTGTCCTAACATAAAATTAGTTTAACTTGCTTTTTTTTCTAACATATTCTATGTTTAAAACCAAAGTGACATCGATGTTTGAAATTAAAATCATATTATGTTTATTTTCAACAGATGAATGATACGAATAAACGTACAAATTTTGGATTATATTGGTTGCGTTCTAAATTTAATTTATCTATTCTTTGAATCTTGGTGATCTTAGTCCTGGATTGAGCTTAAATGCTGACATAACATTCCGTTCACACTACAACCTATATAACGTGGTATTGACTATCTTCAAACTAGCATCTATACATACACAGAGACAAATTTGATAGTCAATTTTAGTCAAACCACCATTATTGGTGGTTAGGATGACTATTGCAGTATAGTGCTTTTGAACCGACTATGATCGTGGTCAAAACGACCATTAAAAATAGTTGATTCAACATGTGCCATAATTTCGGAATAGTCCTAGCTACCATGATCATAGTCAAGAATACCATGAAGTGGTGAATTCGACCATTTTCATGGTTATTGTAACCATAATATGCGATAGTCATCTTGACCATGATTTAATTGTCGGTATTACGATAGAATTTTTTTCAGAGTATAAAGACTGTCTACATTAAATTTCGGACACCAAAATAATAGTAGCAAAATAAGATTTACACATTATTCAAAAATACCGATTGTTTATTTCACAATACACAATTTCATAGCTTTATATCTACATTAGAAACAGTTGATCTTTTCTTTCTGTTAACTTAATGCCATTTGCTTTCTTCTTAGTTTCGAAGAGTTTCCGCTTAAC
>JASCZW010021828.1:0-10057 GCA_034211315.2 Aedes japonicus
TATTAGGTTTTCAATCATTTGTGATCTTCGATCCGATTTAATAGATTTTGTTGATGAGGAATACGATAGTTATGCTAACAATTCATACAATTCAGGTTGGAAGCGAAAAAAAAAAAGATGGTACTAAAGTCTAGGAAAGGTTAGTAAGAGCGAGAAAATATAACCCTGATAAATGCAAGTGATATCCTTTTGGTGTATGTAGATGTTTCCGCAATAGTAAATTTTCACAGTGTATAGGCAACTAAAGCTTGCTTCAGATAGAATTGGAACAAAAACAATTGCCTGTATTTCAGTTATTTATTATTGAATTCAAGATCTTTTTTTATACAAATGTGGCGTTTTCTTCATACTTTTAAGAAAAAATACGGATAACATTATTCGTCACGGTTTCGAAGGGTTTCTCGAATTTTTCCTGTAACACGGCTCATTAGGCGGCGCACACCTTCTTCGTCCATCGTTTTAGCTATCTTATTCTACCAGGTCTTCATCTGATTGATGTCTTTGACAACCTTTCCCTTTGCCTTGAGTCTCCTCTTCATGATTGCCCAGTATTTCTCAATAGGGCGGAGCTGGGGGCAGTTGGGTGGGTTAAGGTTTTTCGGAACAACCTGGACCCCTTTCTCTGCATACCATTCTTGAACGACTTTGCTGTAATGACAGCTTGCCAAATCTGGCCAAAACATTACGGGATGGTCGTGAGATCGAATGAATGGCAAAATTCGTTTTTGGAGACACTCTTTTTGGTATAGTTCCGACGTCATTGTCTTATTTGTAACGAAAACTTTCGTTTTTTTGCCACAGCTGCAAATGCCCTGCCAAATCATGAATTTTCGTGCAAATTTGTCGGCAAAAACAAACTTAAATTTGGCTGGAACATCCCCCCGAGCCGTTGCCAAGTAAAATTTTTGACCTGGGATTTGCCCGAAGTCAGCCTTGACATAGGTTTCATCGTCCATCAGAAGACACCCGTCGAACTTGGTCAGCACCTGGTCGTATAGCTTCCGAGCACGGATTTTGGCCACACTATTCTGTTTTATGGTCCGATTTGGCTGTTTGCGAGCTCGATACGACTTGATTCCTTCCCGAAGTCGAGTTCTCCTCACGGTACTATGGGCAGCACCGAATTTTCTGGCCAAATCACGGTCCGAAAGATTGGGATTCCTCTTAATCGTCTTCAAAATCTTACCACGCAGTTTCCGGTCGACAGTTCCACTCCGACGATTGGCTTGAGGCTTCCGAATCGTCGTCAACGTTTCCTCATACCGTTTGATAACGCGCCATACGGTATTTCTGGGCAATTCCAGCTGTTTAGCTAGCCTAGATGCAGACCACAATGGATTTTCCAAATAACTGTGCACAATTTTTTCCCTTCTTTCGGCTTCCATGTTGATTGTTTACAAAGTACAGTCGATTTGCGGAATGTCAAAAATACATACAAAATTCCCGACACGTGGGCGCCAAGAACTTCCAAATCCGTCCACCAGGAGCGCCACAATATGAGCAAAAGTTTGTTCCAATTCTAAATGAAGCAAGCCTTATTATATATTGACTACTGACCGGTAGACTGACCGCCAGATGGCAGGGTAATCGTATGAAAAATCGAAACATTTACATTCACCCCATTCTATGCTGGGTGTTTTGTAGCTTCCTGATTACATGAGGCTACAGCCGTCGTTTCGTCTGTTGCTTGTTATTTGCTGGCTTTAGAACATTGATTTTTTTTTTTCATTTAGATGTTATGTGTTGTACTTCTGAACTTCAGTTACTATTACATAGTTTAAAAAAAAAATCCATTCCGCTTATAAGTATTATATGATTTTTCATTGGATATTTTGTTCAAAGGTGTTGTGATTGGATATTCCATTTACTTCAAAAATCATCAAGTTGGGCTATTCAATCATTCAAGTTGCTACTTTTTAATTGTGACTGAAGCGGCGTAAAGGGGACTTTCCGAAATATGTATTGTAGAATAATCTGTTGATTTATAAAAACAATCAAACATCTCTTTATTGAGGTTTGATCTTTTTTAATTGAACTGATTTTCTTTGTTTTTCTGCTTTTCCTGGTCTATAAGGATATTAAGGACTCCAGCAGTATCACTATGGTTGGTTTCAATTGATTTTAAACTTCAAAATTTTAGCACACATTTGTAATCTATTAAAATGAATCGTTCATTCTTTTGAGTGGCCCCAAAGCACACTTCCTGTTTATTTTTTTGTAATAAAATAGGTCTTGATTGTAGAAAGGTCGACAACGTAATGATTTTATTTAAATCTAATTTATTTAAGCCTACTGATCACGGACTACTTGATCCACAACACTCCTCTCTAATTCGTGATCCCAATTAGCTGCCTTTGCTTGACTAGCTTGATCGTTGGAGATCTACAGTATGACCATGTCCTGATGTAGTGTATCATAAACGAAGTGGTGCCGTATATCCACATGTTTCGTCCGTGGATTATACAAACCATTCCTGGCGATACTGTTAGCAGATTGATTATCGCACAATTTAGTTATCTTCTGCTCTTCTAGTATAGGTTGCTGCAAATTCCTTAGCCACAACGCTTCTTGGATGGTCCTCCATACATTCAACTTCGCAAGACAATAGCAGCACCTTCGATTGCCTTTTCAAGCTCCATGAAATAGCTCCTCCTTGCAGAAGAAAGACATCCGGTTGCTGATTTTCTTGTATCGGGGTCTCCTCCTCAATCTGCATCGGTATAGCCGACCACTTGTGAATTACCATCCTTCTTGTACACCAGCCGGTGACCAACAGTTCTTTTGAGGTACCGTAAGATTCGTTTGATCGCATTCCAGTGCCTTGGTCCCGAGTAGCTGCAATACTGGTTGACTGCGTTTACTGCAAAGGAAATATCTGGTCGAGTTACCTGGGCTAAATAAAGCAAGCTTCCAACTGCTTATTTGAAGGGAATTGTGGTAATTTCCTCCTGTTTCTTTGTCGACGTTGGACACATTAACTTATCCAATCGCTCGCTTGGCTCAAATGGTGTAGATGCAGGATGGCAATTCTTCATCTGCTACTCCTCCAACAGCTCCTTGACATATTTCACCTGGTCCAACATTAGTTCTCCACGTTCCATGTTGCACGAGATTGGAAGGCCAAGGCTTACCCGATGTTCTTTATCTGGAAACGGCTGCATAAGTACTTTTTCAATTTCTTCTTCATCTTCCGGAAGTTAGTGAATATGAGAAAATCGTCTACATTAATTGTAACGAACAACATCTTTCCTCCGAATAGCTTCATATACAGGCACGTATCTGTTTTTGACTGCTCCAGACTAAATTCTCGTAGGGCCGCATCCAGCTGTTTTCCAGACTCTACTGGACTGCTTCAGGCCGTACGCAAACCTTGAATTGCTTCATAAAAATCGTTTCATCGCCAAGTTCGCTCGTGACCGCATCCATTTGCTCAATCTGCAAACCGTGGTTGACTGCAAGCGCCATCAAAAATCGAATCGTCGAATATCGCACAACCAGGGAGTAAACTTCATCAAAATCGATGCCCTTCACAATGAAGTGGGTCTTGTACCGCTCAACACGTCCATTTGGTCCACGCTGCGTTTTATAGACCCACTTGTTGTGGATCACCTTATGCCGCTCCGGCAAATTATCCATCACCCAAGATTAATTCCGCTTGAGAGCCTCTATCTCCTCGCGCATCACCTACATCCATTGATCCCGGTCTGGCCTGCGAAGAACCTTGCTGTACGATGTCGGATCATCCAGCGCACGGTCGTCATCGTGCTCGTCAGAATCTGGGAAAGTGTTATGGCCAATAACAGAACTATAAAAAATGTATTCTGAATGCTTGCCTGGAGGATGGTCTCTTGCTTTTCTGCAATTAGTCTATCTAGTTGCGGTGGCAGCGCAGTATCGTGAACGGCATCATCGAAGTCCGCACTATCACCACTGATGTCTTGATCTGGTTCCTCTGGCTCCATTGCTTCTGCTTCAACATCATTATTCACTTCTTCTTGTCTAGACAAACCCAACTAGATCTCCAGAAACTCGACCGGTTCGCTCGGTATGGTCCCCAGTCCAGCGCTGCACCCTTCGTCGATGATGATTATGTTACGGCTGATAATGACGTCCCTGGTATCTGGATTATACAATCTGAATCCCTTGGTGTCTCCAGCATAACCAAGGAACATGCACCTTTTTGATTTTGGATCCAGCCCTTTACGTCGTTGCTTAGGTACGTGTATCATTGCTGCAGAACCAAATATTTTCAGATGTCCAACGAATGGCTTCTTTCCCGTCAACGTTTCTTCAGGTGTCACCCCGTCCGACGCCCTTGTTGGACTACGGTTTATGACGTAGACAGCGGTATTCACCGCCTCGGCTAAAAATTCTTTTGGTAGCTTGGCATCGTTCAGCAAACTTGGAAAGGGTAAATTCCCATTACCATTCGATTCATGCGTTCGACCGTTCTTTTCCGGAATATACGGACTGCTTTTTTTATGTCACACTCCATCCCGCCGCATTCTCACTTTCACGATTCCATTCACATATTTTCGTCCATTATCGCTCCACAGTATCTTCAATTTTTTTGCCGGTCTGTCGCTCAGCCATTCTCTTGAACTCTTCGTACGCTTCTTTCCCTTGATCCTAGGACTCCAGCGTGTCAAAACTTTCCTTGAAGCGTCATCAATAAAGGTAATAACATATCGGCTCCCTCCGCTCGATGCCACTTCGAACGGTCCACACAAATCCAAGTGCACCCCATTGATCTTGTATTGCTGGTAAGCAACTAATCTCGCGTATGCTTCCCTTGAATTCATGCCACGCATAGAACTTCATCAATCTTCTTCAACTGGAAACCATTCGTCATCTGCATCAGGTTCTTCATACTCTGCATGCTGATGTGGCCAAATCGCCTGTGGTTCTCAGCCTCGTTGCATTCGAACGCCTTCTTCTGCTTCTGGTTTAGCTTATACAGTCTTCTTTCTGCGACTCCGCTGGCAAATACTTCTCCGGTCTTCATTACCACCCTGCAGTCCGTTGCGGTAAACGACATGCTGAACACCTACGAACACATCTTGCTGACGGATAATCAATCCACCGCTAGATCAGGAACCTCTAGAACTTTTTGAACTTCGACAGGCCCCTTGACGCACTCCAGATTCACCGAACCTCTGGAATTCGCTGGAATGATACTTCCTGATTCGATGTGAATTCCGCTTTGCTTCTGATTATATGTGTAGTGGCACCAGAATCGAAGTACCATTCCTCGTCGTCAACGTTGTCGCCCATTGCTAGTACCGCACACATTGCTCGATCTTTTCTCTTCGATCCGTTTTGCTACTTTTCTGGACAGTTGTCAGCATAACGGCCCTGCTTAGTTACAGCAGGATCCATCGCCCTTTTTATGGAGACCATTCTTCCGGTTGCGTTGAAGTAGATCACTCCAGAACGCTGCTACTCTTCGATCCCATCTCGACCTTCACGTTCTGAAGGATCTTTGATTTAACAGCATCAGCACGGAGCGCCTGTCCAGACGCCTCCAATCCCATCACCATGGGAGTGTAGAATTTCGGTATTCCCATCAGGAGAATCGATGCCTGCCATTCGTTGCTGATCGCAAAATTGATTTCAGCTAACCTGTGGTTTGTAGAGTCAAAATTGTCCAGCCGGAACGACGTCAGTTGTTGCAACAATCAAATCCTCCGATAAATCCCGTCGTCTAGTTCCAAGCGTCCTTCGCACCATTGGCCTCCATTACGGAGCTGTAATTAATATTCTCCAGGCTGAGACATATCGTGGACAATGCCCGTAGTTTTGTTTCTTCGTCCACGATCTGGCCTTCTTGCGGCATCACCGCACTCCAACTTCCTTCTCGGATGAGGGTAATTTTCATCGAAAATGTCCAAGAAACGTAGTTTTCTCGCCCTTTTAGTTTTTCCATCGTCAAGGAAACGCCACACGGTCCAGCTTCAGCACGCCCAACTCGCCGATCCGCTTCCCAACATGGATTCGCGTTTGCTGCTGCGCTTTCGGTGTCCCCGACCGAGCCAAAACGTCCGGCATGAGTAGTCATCTTCGCTTCAAATAACTTTCTCTTCAGAACTTCACACAGTTACGGCAAAAGTTCTGGGCCCATAACCTTTTGTAATAAAACAGGTCTTGAGTGTAGAAAGGTTAACAACGTAATGAGTTAATTCAAATTTATCTAAGCCTACTGAACACGGACTACTCGATCCACAACAGGTTTCAACCGGTTCTCAAACTCGAAATTTGAACGTATTTTGGTATTTTGCTGAAATAAACCACCCACATTTGTGAGGAGCACAAGAGAATCCCTACTGTTGGTTTAAATTGGTCCTCAAACTCGATGTTTTACCGTATTTTTGTATTCGATCGAAATAAACAACCCACATTTTTTGAGAGGCCCCAACAGCACCCTTACTGTTGGTATAAATCGGTTCTTATATTCAAAATTTGAACGTATTTTTCTTATCAAGTTACCCGTTACGCTGATAGATCACCTTTTAGTGTGGTATCAGATCTTACACCGAGCCCTAGTCCGAATTAATTCAAAGTGTGGAAAATATTTGGGTTTTTTTAGTCATAGAAACTTGGATTAAGCCACCAAAGATAAGCTTGGATTAAGGAAAACATGGTTAGTCTATTTCATATTCTAAAGCTCGAAGTTATTGGTTATGATAAGGATTCTGATGTATAGTCAGTAGTCATAGCTGGGTTTTTTTGCAGTGAACTCGGTTTTGACTGATAATATAGCGCATCTTTGAAGTGTGCTCTCACTCCACAATGGGTTTAAAACGAGAACTTTCAATAGAAGTCGATTTATTGCCAACAAAACAAACAATGACAGCTGTAATAACACTGAATACATCATCATCTCTCAATAGGATTGAAGTTACTCGACACACACTAAACAGAGGATACGGGATATAATACAAAAGATAACATTACTGGCCACAGTGGTTTATGTCCCAAACAGGGAAAAAATCAGATCAAATAAACCACTCACACTTGTTAGTGGCCCAACAACACTAACAGTCTAAATCGTTTCTCAAATCCCAAGTTTTGGTATATTCTAGTGTTTCATTGTGATAAACCACTAGTGAGTGGCCCCCACAGCATCCTTTCTGTAGGTTAAAATGGATGTTTGTATTCTGCTGAAATAAACCACCCACACTTGTTAGTCCCACATTTAGCTCAGTGGGAAAGACGCAGCTACAAATCAATACCATACTTGAGGTGACTGGGTTCGATTCCCGGTCTGGTCTTGGAATTTTTCGTTATGGAAAATTTCTCCACTCCCTGGGCATAGGGTATGATTGTACTTGCCACACAATCAGACTAATGAAAAAATGGTACCAAAGCTCTTAATAAATAACTGTGGAAGTATATTTAGAACACTAAATTAGGAGCAAGCAATAAGCAAATTGCGAAAGAAATAAGCTTGAAATGCTAAAAAAACATTTGTGAGTGGCTCCAGTAATTGGATGTGGTAGCAAGAGGAAGAAGATAGGAGTAATGGAATTTGAAGCATGGCCGCCACCGTATTTACCACTCAGGATATTTGCGAGGCTACCTGGCATACCAAGAACTGG
Organism: Aedes japonicus; assembly: GCA_034211315.2. Lineage (NCBI taxonomy): Eukaryota > Metazoa > Arthropoda > Insecta > Diptera > Culicidae > Aedes > Aedes japonicus. Next base: position 7,599 of record JASCZW010021828.1, read on the forward strand.
GCTGTTCCAGAACCGGATTTTATGCACAACTACTAATATTAGAAGCTCTCCTCAATTCATGGACTAATGGCGGAGTGCTTCAATAGGGTACTACCAGAATTCATCACTAGAAAGGTAACCTATACCTTAGATCCCTGCAATTGAACGGGATTTGCCATACAACGATCAAGAAGTAGTTGCAGGAAAAGATCCTTTATCGAGTCAATCGTATTCTGTGGTCGTACCTGTCGGCAGGCAAAGATAAAAGCGATTCACAGGTTTGCCGTGCCCCTATTGACTTACAGCTTTGGAGTGCTAAAGTGGGCCAACACTGACTTGGAGGCGATAGAACGAACAGTAAGAGTGGCCAAGATTGTGCACCAATAACTTGCACTAAAACAGGATGTCCTCATTCATGCCAATTGACCTGATATTGTGATCTACGATAAGAGGAAGAAGAGTTTAACTTTCATCAAATTCGCTGTACCACTGGATCGCAACATTTCGAAATACCACGATTTGGCGGAGGATTTGAGAAAGATGTGGCTTTTGGACGAAATCCGAATAGTTCCGGTAATAATCTCGGCACCGGAATTGGTTCCCGTTCCCTTATAAGGAGTGTATCGAAAATAAGCTATTCACAAACTTTCTTTCAAATTATGTTGAAAACCGATATTTTATTCATACAAAAAATTGATCCTTCATTGTACGAGGTTAAACTTGAGCATAATGAAGACCGGATGAAATTTAAGTTATTCCTTCACGAATTTTCGAACTTTGGATCGAATGCTCTTCATCAAGTTCCGGACAAGTGTTGCATCGCATTTTTTGGACGCTTGAGCCCAAATTTTTTGAACTCCTGCATGTTCCCAGCTGCTTTACCAGTCTTCTTGAAGACCCTCTTCACGATTGCCCAGTAACGTTCGATGGGTCGAAGCTGAGGGCAATTTGGTGGATTGATATTTTTCTCAACAAAATCTATACCCTTTTCCGCAAGCCAATTGAGAGTGGTTTTAGCATAGTGAGCCGACGCTAAATCCGGCCAAAACAGTGAAGGTGTACTATGCTTCTTATATAAAGGCAACAATCTCTTCTGGAGGCACTCAGATCGATAGATTTCCGCATTTATAGTTCCGGTAGTGTAAAAAATGGTTGACATCGAACCACCGGAGCATATTGCTTGCCATACCAGTACCTTTCGACCGAATTTCTCCACTTGAATCGACCGCATCGCTCAAATCCTCCCCAACGACGGAAGTAAAGTATTGTGGACCTGGAAGGAATTTTGAGTCCTCCTTTACATAGGTCTCATCGTCCATCAAAACGCATGCATCCGGACGCTGCAAAAGACGCGAATACAATTTCCGGGCCCTTGTTGCTGCTCGCTGTTCTGCACTTTGTTTCGAGATTTTCTGCTTCGTGTTGGTCTTCAGGTGGTTTCACCTCTTGATACGCTGGATCATTCCGACACTCGTTCCTGCTTTTTTAGCCAAATCACGTATTGACATTGATTTGTTCTTCATGATTAGAGATACCACTTTCTGCTCCAGTTTCGGGTTGGAAGAACCGGGTTTTCTGCCTCTTCCTGGTAGCTTATCCAAAGAATAGTGTTCCCCAAACTTATTAATGATGGTTTCAACACTCGCATGATGAATGGTTTTAACATTCCAAACCGCTTCGCCAATTTTCACATAGTAATACCCTTCTCACTTAGCCATGTGCCTTAATTTTCTCTTTCTTTTCAATACGCGACAACTGAAACTGACATTAATGCATCCGATGGATGTAAAATGTCATTAATAAACAACAACAACAAAATACGCGACATTTTGAAAACGCAGAATTTGAACCGCTCAAACAAGTAAACAAAAGAAAGATGACAGTCAAACGCACAGCATGCAGTGTTCAGAGCATAAAAAACCATCACAAATACATGCGTACAACGCAAATGTATGTGGATAGCTTATATTCGATACACTCCTTACGTTCCCTTGAACAGTTGAAGCTGCGAAAGGAACTGAACAGCATTCAGAGAGCAGTGATTCTTGGGACCTGTAGTATTTTTCGGCGGTTCAAAGCAGACAAGTTTATATGTAAGTCTACAAAACTGACTGATTTATTCACCGAGCACAACCCCCTTCGGCCCACAGTCGTCCGAGGGTAGGTGAAAGTTTCCAACTACATGCTGATTATTACCCATTGAGTATTTTCTCGTGAAAATTTGGGTCGATGTAGTTCAGAGTGTTTTATTTTTATTTTATTTTTATCACTGTCAGTTTTAAGAAAATTGGGAAAAGCGCTACAAGCTAAGAGCTACAGTCATTTAAAATGTTGCAATTTGATTCCGTACACCCTTTAGAAGTTTTTCATAAGCCTCAATTTACACCATCCAGAAACTATGGTTACTTTTCTTTTATTAATCTCATGTTCCTTTATTCATCCTACGCTATATAAAGAGTGTGTAAGTATTAGTAAATAAA
>JASCZW010021829.1:0-10057 GCA_034211315.2 Aedes japonicus
ATGTTGCGGTGACTCACACCGAATCCCATCGGATAGCGCAGACGGTAAAATCACCGAGCCGGTGGTGTAAGGAGGCAGACGTCAAGCGAACAGTGACATGTTGACATGAAGGGAAAAAAGAAGAAATGAAGAAAGAATAAGAGAAGGCGATAGTAGAGATAGAAATTCAGTTAAAGAGGAAAGCAGCTATTGTTTAATAAAGATAATTTCTAGGATAGATAGTTCGGAAATTGTTAGTAGATTAGTTGGTGGTGGAAATTAGGAGTAAGGAAAGACCAATGTAAGTACGGAATCAGGATATAAACCAAATTTTTACTAATGTTGGTAAATATAGCTTTTAGCGTTCGAGAATTGGACACACTGCGTTTCTTTTGTCTTCGCTCAAAAGAATTCCCGATCACTCCCTTCACCCCAACATTCTAAAAGATTGTTCGAGATGCCGAATAGTACGGCAAGTACTCGGGGAAACCATCATTGCAAAGCTTGCAACAATCCCGATTCCGACCAGATGGTGAGTTGTTGCCATTGTGGTACATGGTGGCATTATGCCTGCGTTGGTGTGAACGATAGCATCTCAGACCCGGATCGAACGTTTACGTGCCCGGAATGCCAAAAATCATCGCCTCAAGTGCAATCAGCCTGTCGTTTGAGAAGCAAGGTGAGTAGCAAAGCTAGCTCTGCTTCATCGACCGTCAGTACGCGAACGCGACAGGCCCGGCTACGACTTGAACAGCTCGAGGCTCAGAAGGCATTAGCCATGAAGCGATTGGAGTTCGAACGCCGGGAACAAGAACGTCAACAAGAGCAGAAGAAGAAGGAAGCGGAGATGTTGTTAGAGCACCAGAAACGGCAAAAGGAAGCGGAATTGGACCAACTGCAACTTCAGCTGGAGCAGACGATGCTGAACGAGTCGTTCCGCCTACGAGAATTGATAGAGCTAGAAGGAGAAGAAAACGATGGCGGAAGTGTTGCATCTGAGCAGAGTTCCTTCAGCAAGGTGAGCAAGTGGAAAGCTGCCAACTCGACGATTTTAGCCTCGGCGGGAAGGCTCCAGACGTTGACCCAAACAGCGAAGATATGATAACCATGGCCAGAGGACAAGCTAGGCAGGAAGGCATACGGCAACCAACTAGCCATATTCGAGAAGTTCTACGGCAGGAGACGTCAGGTATTTCGTTAGGGAACAATGTACGTGAGCAAACGTTAGGAGGCTTAGTCGGACGAACTGAAAGCACCATTATCCCAAATCTTGGTAGGGAACAGCCAGTCTCTTCTGTAGCTACAGTAGGCCCGCAGGGCCCTTGTAATAGCAGTGTTCCTATCCAGAAGTCTCACATTCAAACGTCTTACAACCATACTGTTCCACATCGTTCTGAGGTCCCTCTCTATCAGTCTCTTGTGGTCAATAATGGGATGGGACCGTCAAATAACACACTATCGCTCGAAGGGAATCAAAATAGGGTTGGTCAAAGAAATTGTGCAATGACTTTTAATGAATTACTGGGCAATTCGCGTCCACAACCTTGGGGACAGCAGCAGTTACCACGAGGACAACCGCCGTTGAGACAACAACCACAAGTGCTTCAGTCGCCAGAAATTGACGAACAAATGGATTGGGAACCAACACCGCGGCAACTAGCAGCAAGACACGTGGTGTCTAAAGAATTGCCGACTTTTTCCGGTAACCCGGAGGACTGGCCACTTTTTATTAGCTCGTACACCAACTCAACCCGGGCATGCGGTTTTCGCACACGGAAAATTTGGCAAGGCTACAAAAGTGCTTAAAAGGACACGCACTGGAGTCGGTACGAAGTCGGCTACTATTGCCGGCTGGTGTTCCACACGTTCTCGATACACTCCACACGTTGTACGGAAGGCCGGAGTTACTTATTCACACGTTGCTGCAGAAGATTCGAACCGTTCCAGCACCGAAACAGGACCGACTCGATACACTCATTGGGTTCGGTATGGCGGTGCAGAACCTTAGCGATCATTTAGAAGCCGGAAGACACGAAGCGCATCTCAACAACCCAATGTTATTGTTCGAGTTGGTAGAGAAGCTTCCGGCACATTTGAAGCTGGACTGGTCGATTTACAAGCAGCGATGCGTGGAAGCAAACCTTCGTACCTTTTCGCAGTACATGCAGACGTTGGTGCGAGCTGCGACAGATGTGACGCTCAACTACGATCCAAAACAACAGCCGCAGCAGATGCCAGCACGTGGGAACAAGGACAAGAACTTTTGTGGCGCTCATTCGTCGGAAGGTTCAACTCTAGCGGGGGTTAAGGGTGAAGCAGGAGAAAATACGACGCGATCACCTAGCCCATCGTGCCTTATTTGCAAGAGTCCGGAGCACCGGGTGAAGGATTGCGCTGAATTTATCAAGAAGACGATCGATGAACGTTGGAAGACGATGCAGCAATTCAGTTTGTGTCGGATTTGTCTTGGAGCACACGGAAGGCGTCCTTGTAAGTCACGCAAACAATGTGAGATAGAAGGATGTCAACGGCGACATCACCCATTGCTACATTCCAGACATGATCAGTCTCACAATATGCAGATCAAGGAAAGTGGCAAATCGGAGAAGAAAGAGAACAAACAAGATTCGAGTGAAACGAAGCCGAGTGGGACTAAATCCGTCAACCAAACAACCGTTAGCAACCATCATTCCACCGGGAAGACGACTCTATTTCGTATCATTCCAGTGACGCTGCATGGACACAATTGTTCCGTATCTGTGTACGCTTTCTTGGACGATGGCTCCGAGAAAACATTGATCGATGAGGATGTGGTTAAGAAGCTTGGTTTGGTAGGAGAGCCGCAGGCTCTGTGTCTCCAATGGACAGCGAAGGTGAAAAGAATGGAAGCTAATTCACGACGAGTCACCTTGAAGATTTCTGGCCGTACGACCACGGATAAACATATTTTGTCTGACGTTCGTACTGTGAGCAAGCTAGACCTACCCCGGCAATCGTTGAGGTATGCGGAGTTAGCAAAGGCATTCCCCTACCTGAAGGGCTTACCAGTTGAGGAATATGACAATGCGCTTCCTCGTATCCTCATTGGGAATGATAATGCACATGTCACGTCAACGCTGAAGATTCGCGATGGTCAGCCAGGAGAACCGATTGCAGCGAAATCACGATTGGGCTGGACCGTATATGGCTCTAAGCAGGACCGATCGGTGGAGAATGCGCATAACTTTCACGTCTGCGAGTGCCAGGAAACCGATGCGTCTTTGCAAGGACTTGTAGAGCAGTTCTTCTCGGTCGAAAGTCTGGGAATTATAGAGGTGGAGCGTGCGGAGTCAGCAGAAGTGCAACGAGCGAACAAGATTCTTGAAGAGACTACCAAAAGAGTCGGTCAGCGATTCGAGACTGGGCTTCTATGGAAGTACGACAGCTTCGAGTTTCCGGACAGTTACCCAATGGCAGTTAGACGTCTTCAGTGTTTGGAACGGCGCATGCAGACTGATCCAGTTATCAGCGAAAGTGTGAAAAGGCAGATATCTGAGTACCAAACGAAGGGGTATATGCACAAAGCCACTCAGGAGGAGCTCAACGATGCTGACCCTAGGCGTACCTGGTATTTACCGCTAGAGTCACCATCAATCCTAAGAAACCATCAAAGATCCGCATTTTTGCGATGCAGCTGCGAAAGTGGATGGTATTTCTTTAAATACGTTTCTGTTGAAGGGACCAGACCTACTGATTGCTTTGCTGGATGTGTTATTCGGGTTCCGGGAGAAGCGGATCGCCGTCTGTGCGGATTTGGAGGAAATGTTCCATCAACTTCTAATGCGAACACAGGACCGTAACGCGCAACGAGTGCTCATGCGCGAGCATCCTTCACAAGTTCCCGATGTTTATCTAATGGACGTCGTAACATTCGGAGCAACCTGTTCGCCGAGTTCGGCCCAATATGTAAAAAATCGCAATGCTGAAGAACACGCTGAGCAGTACCCGGAAGCCGCCAATGCAATTATACGGAAACATTACGTGGACGACTACCTGGATAGCATGGACAGTGTCGAGGAGGCAGTAAAATTATCGCTTGAAGTCCGACACGTACACTCACTAGGAGGTTTTAATCTGCGGAACTGGATATCCAACTCGAAAGAGGTTCTCACACGGGTCGGGGAGAGTGAACCCGTCCTCGAAAAGTGTCTCCTGTTAGATAAGAGCGGTTCCACGGAACGCGTCCTCGGAATGTACTGGAAACCGCAAGAGGACGTATTCACCTTCTCAGCGACGCTGGCATCAGAAACGGAACACCCAACAAAGCGTCAAGCGCTGAGAATCGTGATGAGCCTTTTCGATCCTCTTGGTTTGCTGAGTTTCTTCCTTATCCATGGTAAAGTACTGATCCAGGAGATGTGGAGAGCCAAAACCGAATGGGATCAACCGATTCCGGAGAGGATATTGGACAGGTGGACGCAATGGACGAAAATGTTCCGGCTTTTGGACAAAATAAACATTCCTCGTTGCTACTTCCTTCGAAATTCGGTGAAAGACATCGGGTCTCTACAGCTTCATATATACGTCGACGCGAGTGAGGAAGCATACGCAGCTGTCGCCTACTGGAGAGCGGTGCTGCCAAGCGGCATTCGAGTGACGCTGATTGGTGGAAAGTCTAAGGTGGCGCCGTTGAAGGCTCTCTGTTCCACGTTTGGAACTCATGGCAGCGGTGATCGGTGTTCGTCTGATGAAGACCATTGTCAAAGGACATTCACTGGTGATCGAGAAAGTGGTGTTTTGGAGTGACTCGAAGACTGTGTTGGCCTGGATTAACTCGGATCATCGAAACTATAGACAGTTCGTAGCTTGCCGTGTGGGCGAGATTTTATCTAAGTCAAAAGCGGAGCAGTGGCGTTGGGTACTGTGGGATATGTGTAAGACAACCTGTAGCGAGTTAACCATAGCTCTTGATTAACGAGATGACACACACACTAGCCCGCTCATATAGTCAGGGTCAAAGGAGGCTTCTCGCCTCCGTGCATCAATCTCTTTCGGTCACCGATAGTCTAGGAGGTAAGACGTGGTTTCTGCTGCTCTGGTGTGTCGAGTGATTCCCAGCAGCTCTCGGCGATTTCCACATTGGCGATCCTTCCAGGTTAAATCCTGGTTTAAATTGGTTTAGAATGTTTGCTGGTAGGGAATCACTTGAACGCCAAATGGAAAAGTGATTTCTTTTAATAATTTGTGAACGTACGCGGAGTACAAAGCAAAATGGCGTTCATGTTTAGTTATATTTAAAACTAAATGGAGTGCTGTTTATTTTCCTCAAACCGGTGTGAACCAGCTATCACGAAGAGAGAGGTGGTCGCGTTGGGATAACCGACTTAAGACTCTAGGCTAAAAGTACAGTTGACTTCATTTAGCAGTGTGTGCGATCGGGATGACCACAGTATGGGTAAAGTACAGCATTGACATAGCAAAAAGAACAGCAGACAACTCGGAAATATAGCACGTGTTGGGATAACCGTGCTTTGAGAATGGAAATGACTTGCTTGTGCGATCGGGATGACCACAGTACGATTGAAAACGCGCGTTGGGATAACCGCCATTAACAGTTTGAAAAAAAAAGCACGCGTTGGGATAACCGTGCGTTAAGAATTATATTTAGTTGAATGTGTGGTCGGGATGACCACAGCATTATTGAAAAAAATGCGAGTTCGGATAAACGCGATTATGCAAACCAATGACTGTTTTCCAAGATAGAAATAGTGATGGACACTACCACTTTCAATGCGTGTTGGGATAACCGCTTAGCTGTGTGTACGTGAGTTTTGACACTTTGATGCAATTCTTGTTCTTTTGTTGGGTGTGTGGGTATTCCACTCAATACTGCATATGTGACGCTACGACTATGATAGTGTGAGAATTATTAATATATTGGATAGTGAAGAAGATGAATATCAATCTTGTATTGTGAATGTTGTGTAACAATAAGGTGACTCCTGTAACAAAGTTGAACCTCTTGAATGTAAAGGCTGATTTTTTTTTTCGGTACTTCGGTATAAACGGTCGAAATGTAGGAAACTTATTCTGAAGAACTCTCTGATTTTCAATTTTAGAGTACTAGTAAGTTACACAACATTTCGAACGAAGGCAAGTACGTGACGATTTAGGAAGAAAGCGATCTGGATGAACGAAGCATTCTATCCTGCGAAATGAAGTATTTCGAATCATCAGAGAACGAGGAAAGCGAACTGGATATACTTCTAAGCGATGTAGATTTTCTACTCATGGATGAACAGAACTCCATCGTTGACAATGTGGACGATTTAGAGACCACAGCCGAAGGAAACGTTGAGAAGGAAACATCGGGTCAACCGATGGAAGATCAAGTGAGCGGAATACAACAAACTATGGATGCAGTCTGTCGGCCAGCACCTGCGTTCAATTTAGCGCTGTACGAAAACAAAATGAAGAAGTTCGAGAAAATGTTGTCTTATTTTGCTGCAGCACTTGAGAACAATCATCGGATTTGGAATGTACCAGTCTAAAGCGCCCCATAGCCAAACTAAAACACAGCGCACATCCAAGCGTACGAAGATTCACATCAAATCATTCGTTTGGACCACATCAAGGCTTACCATGCGGGCGTCCAACAAACAAATTGTGGGAAGCCTGGGACATGTATTCGGAGAACTTCGTGTGGGTTCATTGGGGAACGTTTTCGACTCGTCACAACAGACACAGCTTTTGTTTGACTCTGTGGGGGGATGAAATGCAAGCGAACATCATGATCAGCAAGTGAATGTCCTGACCCTCCAGGACGTTCTAATAAAGTGCAACGTTGGTCGGTTCAAGCCCATTGACTTTCTAGTTTATTCTTGATTGGATGTCAATGTCATTGGTGGCAGCGACTGGGGGGGTCGAAGCGAGAATTCGATTTAGGTATCACGACACTTCAGTATAAAGAGTGTTTCCAAATGGAAGAATACGTTTTTTCCTATGCTGAAAATAATCCTTTAACAATAGAATGCGTCTTCAGAGCCCTAGTTTCTGTTTTTTTTGGACGAAAATGTTGTCGTTTTTTTTTCTTTTTCATTAGAGAAGAGGGAAGATGTGGGACATGTGTAAGACAACCTGTAGCGAGTTAACCATAGCTCTTGATTAACGAGATGACACACCACTAGCCCGCTCATATAGTCAGGGTCAGCGGAGCTTCTCGCCTCCGTGCATCAGTCTCTTTCGGTCACCGATAGTCTAGGAGGTAAGACGTGGTTTCTGCTGCCTCTGGTGTGTCGAGTGATTCCCAGCAGCTCTCGGCGATTTGCCGGGGCATAGCCTCCAGCAGCTCTCAATTGGGTGGAGCTCCGGCGTTGAGGAGTGCCTTTAGACCCTGGGAACCACCTACACGGTTGCTGGCGGCGTACCACCCACGGCCGTTCTTTCCGTAGTAATGGCAAGATGCCAAATCCAGCCAAAACAGTACGGAACAACAACCGTGTTTTCTTCAGGAAAGCAGCAGCAGACGTCTATTCAAACACTTCTTTCACGTAAATTTCTCATGGTTGACAGTCCCGGAAGCTAGTGAAAATGCCGCTTTTCAAGCCACTATGCGGCACACAGATGGCTTCGCCGCACCAGGATATTTCTTTGCGAACTTTGAGCGGGTTTCCGTGTGCTTGAAAATATCTCGCTACTCTTCTTCCCCTTCCCTTGCCGTATGCAAAACTCCTGTCCCGGAAGCGTGCAGTCGCAGTCGCATGACGTAGTCTCGTCGCTCGTCCATTACCACGCAGCCAAACTTTCGTCATCACATTGCCGGGCAGTTTCCGGATCGCGTCAGTCGTCATTTCGTTTATCATCGCGGCATTTGCGGCATCTCGGAGATAGGTTAGGTCGCTTGAAACCTACCGGCAACTCTCTTTGTCGTCTCAGCTTCCGGTTTTCGATTTCCCCCGATCCAGAATTTCGATATTGTCGACAAAGTTCCCCAAACACTTTAATTACATTTGTAACGGTTGATTTGCAACTTTTTAGTGGTTTTGCCAACTTTGCGTGCGAGTATTTTGATTTTTCGCGACAAAGCGAGCAAAATTTTATATACGTTTCCTTGCTTAAGACGGCATTTTTGACAACTGAAGTGCGAATCAAAATCAAATAGAGGAGCAACATTCTACACACACACACCTTCAAAATGAGGGGTGTTCAGGGCTTTTAAATGCAAAATTGAAAGAAATACGTCAAGTTGATATTGACCAAATTTTGAATTGACGTCTTTAGCATACAAAAGTAATGCGCCCTTATAACTCACACGAACACACCAACACTTATCAAGATAACACAGCAACCAAAACAGAGGCGCAAATATGTACAGGTGCTGGCTTCAAGGTTACTGATCAATGGATTCTACAACAGTGAACCAATTTTAATCGCTAGTTGCATATTGATTGTAATATTGTCAAATTATCAACGATTATCCAGCAATCGATTGAATCTGAAATTTTAGACTTCACTTTACAAAGCTGAGGTAAACAAAGCTACTACGAAGGTGATGTATAAGGACCTTCATTTCAAGGGTTTCCAGATCAAATTTCCAATATATATATATTATCAAAATCTAATGACATGACAAAGGGGATAATAACATTGAATTTCTACGAAGTTTATTTATCTGTGTTAATATGTAGCTGGGGATTCTTAATTGATTGAGGACCCGATAATGCTTGAGTGGTATTTGAGTACGAGGCACTGAGGAAGTTCTAAGGCAAGGTTGAAGAATACATGTATGCACAAAGGATATGCAATGGTATGGGATTATTAGAAGTACATAAGTTCACCCACCTATAAGCTTATTCATGTAGATCGTTAAGAGGGTTCGAATTCAAAATTAAAAAAATGTTTTCAATGGTGAACTCCTGTAATCACCTGATAGATAAGGTTGGTTATTTGAAAGGACCAAGTTTTTTAAGCATGGCACGACACTGATACCTGTGAAAAACATGGATTCAATTAATTTGGCGAGGTTATGTTAAATTGGTGAACAGTTTTATAGCTTATGTCATACACTTAACAAAAAAGGTTACTCACTCTATGCGTTGGTTCTGGATTGTCGTCTCCCATGTCTTCAAGATTTCCAGAAATAGCACGTTTCAATTCAGGCCCCTGCTTCATGTAGTGCGTCCGCAAACCAGCTTGTGGTAGGTCATTGTGCTCACAGTCATAATCTGCATTTATTGTCGTTTTCTTTACGCTTTCTAAATCGCCTTCTAAAGTAGCCTGAATGAAACGTACAAAATTTACCAATCCGTCACTTCATCCACTCCTGGTGGTGGAACCACTTGATCCGGCAACTTTGGATCTTTCCAAATTTGTTTATAGTTGCCCTGTCTCCGCATTTGGTGTCATCAATATTTCAGTTTTAATTTTCGTTATGTCCCATAACTGCAACAGTAGTGTTGCGTTGAAGAGAACAGTACCATCACTGTTTAATGCCGGCATATTCCATTGAAACTAGCCTTTTTACAAGCAACACGATGGGGGTAAAGTTACCAAATCCTAAGGTGAGACATGCTGGAGTAGGGTCACAACGTCCGCGTTTAATTCTTCCTTTGCATCAATAGGATCATACTTCGCTCCACAACCACAAATTGTCTAAATGGTGTGGTCCCAGGACGACCAATCGCGAGTGAGGTAATCGAAATTATCCATAATCACAGCAACGAACAAATTTATGATTAGGAACGAGCAAAGCACATAGAAAGAAATAAAAATAAGGAAAAGCAATACTAGATCCACAGCCTTCTGGTGAAAATGCATCATCTGATCTTGATCACACAAACCACGCCTTATCATGATGAGCAATCCAACATGATGTCTTGCCATGCTTCTCCAGTTGCGGATCTGAATACGAGCACAGCTAGAAATGTTTGAAAGTTATTATTTCGATGAATTGGATGTCTCGTCCTCCAGAGCTATTTTCCAAATACCTATTAATGATGCAGCCAGCTATATTATTGAGCGTCTACATTAATTTCTGCCTTCATTTTCAGACCTATGCTTCTTCAGGAAGCGAGCGTTTTTCCGCTTTCTACTTAAACTA
>JASCZW010021830.1:0-10055 GCA_034211315.2 Aedes japonicus
AGAATATAGTGATCAAACGTTTCCCAGATGATGTTAAGTTGTAGCAGAACGAAATATATTCGGCTTCTAGGATGTTTCCCGGTTCCAAACCACTGCTCAGTAGGCAAAAATTGACCTTAAATCCCAATAATTTGGACGGCGCAGGGTAAGGGGAAAAATAGCTTAGCTTATGGGGAAAATTGCGGGAAATTAAATTGTGTTAGTCACTGGTCCCATTTTGCCTGTGTCTCCCCTCATTTCAGGTGCAAACTAGAATTATGACCTAAAAATTCAACTCGGTGCTTCTATATTGAACCCAAGTACACTGTAAATTTGCAGACAAAGCTGCAACACTGAATGGAACAAACTTAACTTTGATCGAATTAGCAAAATGGTTCACTTTACCCGATTTTCCCTCATACATGCATAAACTCATATACCATGTGGTGTTTAAGATCGGAGCTAGAAGTATTACTCTAACTTAAACTTTCCTTATGGAAGAATGTCCGGAGAATCGAATGGTGATCGTCTCGTGTAGGGTTGACATCAATAAATTGATTGGGAATTGGAAACAAGGAGAATTGTAAATTAACACTCAATATGATCACTTTTAATAAAAGAAATGTATAAAAAAATCAACAGTGATCAAATGCAGTGTTAATTCAAAATTCTCCTCGTTTTTCAATCACAATCGTTGTATTTATACGCTCGAAAAAGTTTTTTTAGATGTTATTTTTTTTAAAGTGAAAATGAAACTCAATAAATTGTTTATTTTACCCTATTTTCCCACATACTGAAGAAATACTCATATACCATGCTGTTCTGAAGATTAGCGCCAGAAATATCACTCTCACTTGCCCTTTGATTCTGTAAAAATGGCCGGAGAATCGAAAGAAGATGGTCTCGTTAAGAATACTTATTTTTTCCATTTAATGAATAAGATACAGTCGGAATATGACTGTTCTAATTTTTTTAACAAAATCAGGTCAAATGAACAATTTTACGAAGTCAGCCCTAAACGAAACCCGCATCATTCGGTTTTCCAGACATTTTTACGTAAGTACAATGCAAGTGAGAGTAATATTGCTGGTGCCAATCTTCAGAACAACATGGTACAGTATGTAAAATAAGTATATCCACTCCTGCTTAAAATTTACAATTTTCCTGTTATCGATTCAAATATTAGTTGATAAAATGAGTGTTGTTATGCGTTTGGTCCATTATATAGTACCTTTCATTAAACCATTAAATATACTTGAATTAATCTTGCTCTTGAAAATATATGCCAAGATCAACAGAAAAGGGCAGTAAAAAATGCAATACAAGTTTATCCACACAAACATGCTTAGTGCTATTTTTCCGTGTATTGAGCGGTTCCTGTCACTTTTTCGAATGTAAACATTGCATACAGTTATCCTTTCGTAGTGTAGAAGCATTCGTGATTCAAATTTGAGTTCTCGTGTTTCGAAATACCTAAAAACGCACAAATTTCGCTAAGTATCCGAAATCATAGACCATCACAAGTGCGGTAAAAGCTACCGTCAAATTGCTGATATCGTTCAGATACGTAAAAATACGGTTTCCAAAATTGTTCAGAAGTACAAAAAGAGTGGTTCTTTCACACCAGAAAAGCGGTCAGGGCGACCGGCGAAGACTAGTTCCCGGATTGACAGGGCTATCGTCAGAAAGGCGGAACAAGATCGAGGTTTGTCAGCTCCAAAAATTGCAAAGCAAGTTGAGAGTGAATTTTCTATCCATGTGACACCTCAAACAATCCGAAATCGATTGCATCTACAAGGTCTGAAGTGTAGAGTGGCAATTAAGAAACCATTGTCAGCGAAAAACATTAAAAAATGATTGAAGTGGGCTCGAGATCATATTACATGGACAGTCGATGATTGGAGAAAGGTAATTTGGTCAGACGAGACTAAAATAATGCTATTTGGGTCTGATGGAATCACACGGAAATGGCGCAGAACCGGTGAAAGTCTGAAAACCCAGTGTTTAAAGCCTACAGTCAAACATAGTGGAGGTGAGTTATTGCAACATCATTAATTTTCAACTAACTTAACTAGCTTTTATCATTTTCTGTGCAGGTAGTCATGGTTTGGGGCTCGATGGCTTCGTCTGGCGTTGGAAAACTCGAATTCATTGACGGAATAATGACAAAGGAGGTTTATCTGGACATACTGAAACGAAAACTTTCAGCAAGTGCACAAAAACTGAAGCTGGGCCGGAGATACACGTTCGAAGCTGGTATCCCAATGGTTTATGGAAAAGAAAATCAATGTGTTGGAGTGGCCAGCACAGTCTTCTGACCTTAATCCAATAGAACATCTCTGGTCTGTTTTGGAAATTAAGGTTCAGGAACACATCAATCATTCAGCAATTACGACAAGTTATTGTAACTGAATGGGACAAAATCGCACCAGAAACGACTGCTAAGCTTGTCCAGTCGATGCCACGACGATGTCAAGCTGTCCTTGAAGCCAAGGGAGGTCACACAAAATATTGGATTGTTTTCAGGATTATGGTGGATATACTTTTTTCGCATTATTTTTTATCGTTTTCTTATATATTTGGTCTCAGACACGAACAGCTCGTGCTTATACATCAAATTATCGTTATTTGACTTTCTTGAGAAATAAACTTAATACTTAAAATCGTTTTTCAATATTTTGGTGGATTATTTGAAGCAAATGTGCCAAGTGAGAAGGGGTGGATAAACTTTTTTTACATACTGTATATGAGCTTTTCAAGTATGAGAGGAGGATGGGGTAAAATTGCCAATTTTTTGAGGTCAACTTTAAACCAAACCATCAGCATTCGGTTTTCCGGACACTATCCTAATTTTTTTAGAGCTCCTAGCCTGCGCCGTCTAAATTAATTAGATTTTGGGTCCATTTTTGCCCTCTGTGCACTGCGTCCACAAGTTAGAACTTTTTTAGTATATGATGATTATCTCTTGACTATAGGCTGAGTATCCATCACCTTATTTTTTATTGTAACTCATATAGTAATCGAGCTGAACACAACTAGTTGTACATTTACTTATAAGAAGTTTGTTGTTCCGATTGAAGTATTTGTTGAGCTTATGACAGACATGGGTGTTATTTCGGTCTATTTGTGGTTGAAACTTTAAATCATCAACGGACTCCCGTTAAACTCATTCTTTGTTAAGTTTATTTTAATTATTTCTGTAGGCATGTCATTTCGAACTACAGGGTGAGTGATAATTCCTGTCAGTGTTTTTAAACATACTTTGAATGGGTTAATCACGGACATATTTGCCCACTTTTCTTTTACAGTATGTCCCAAAAAAAAATTGTGAAAGTTTTCAATACTTATTGTTCGGTAACTTTAAACATTATTTTTACTCTTTTAATGCGTGTGTGTAACCATCTGACTGTATACTCTGAGACGATGTAATCAAAACAGTGGTTCGCGAGAAACAAAGTTGAGAAAAACGTACGCAAAAGAGGTTGTGACTAGTTTGCTGCTCGTCCAAAAGCCCGTAAAACAAATTGCAACGATTGTGGGATGCCACCTGGCTACCGCTTACCGTATGTAAAGATCACTCCTTGAAGGATCATGTCCACGGAAGCCGGGAAGTGTCCGTCATCAGATCAGTGAGAGACAAAGTGAGTAGAAATCCTATCAGATCGATCCGGAAATTGGCTAAGGAAGCCGATATTTCAAAAACTATCATGCAATGATTGGTCAAAGATGACTTGAAATGTTCGTCCAGGGTGTTAGCCTCCTAACACGAGTTCAGATCGATGGTGTTATCATCGAGGTAGTAGACGAATTCGTGTATCTGGGCTCATTAGTGACCGCCGATAACGACACCAGTAGATAAATACAAAGGTGCATTATGTCTGGCAATCGTGCCTATTTTGGACTCCGAAGGACGCTAAGATCGAACAAAGTTCGCCGAACCACAAAGTTGACCATCTACAAGACATTAATTAGACCGGTAGTTCTCTTTGGCCACCAAACATGGACATTGCTAGTGGAGGACCAACGTGCCCTTGAAGTCTTTGAACGGAAGGTGCTGCGTACCATCTACGGTGGAGTGCAGAAGGAAGACGGAACGTAAATGAGGTGAATGAGCCACGAATTGTACCAGTTGCTGGGAGAACCTCCCATCGTACACATCGCAAAAATCGGTCGACTACGATGGGCTGGGCATTTCGTTAGAATGTTGAACGACAGCCCTGTGAATATGGTTCTCGAAAACGAACCGACAGGTTCAAGAAGAAGAGGTTCGTTTTCGGTAGAAGAAGAAGAGGTACGAGCAAGGTGGATCGATCAAGTAGAAGGCGACCTGCGGATCCTCCGCAGACAGCGTGGCTGGCGAGTGACAGCCATGGACCGATTACAATGGGAACAACTTTTGTGTACAGCAGAGGCCACACCGGCCTTAGTCTGATTGGTATGGTAAGATAAACACTCAGAATTCAATTGGTTTAAAGTTATTTTGGCATTGGCGCCGAACAGTTTGAGAAAGATATTGAAAATTTGTAAATTAACGTCTCATCAGAAACATTTGGCATAATGATAGTTTGCCATACACAAGAAAATTAGCCTGTTGAGGTGGCGGATTCGTTCGTACTTCGACCTACCCCACAGTGGGATTTTAGGCAAAGTGTGACGTCCTTGGTTCGAGTACTACTGTACCCAGGCCTTTTCGCTCAATTTTCAATACATCTGTTTCATTTGCAACCTACCGTACACTGACGGAACTTTCAACACTTTCAGCTAATTTTTTTAGAAACTAACCAATTCGATTTGGCAGAATGATTATGGAACATAATTTGAAATTCTAGAGAAAAATAAATTATCAAGTATAATAATGATATCAAAAGGGTCAATCATAGAAGTCGAGTCGAGCAAAATGGCGCATTACAGAAACCGACTGAATCTGATCGAGTCGGTAACTGAACTCAACAGTTGACTGTAGTGTTGAAATTTTTCATAATGCCATTGAAATATTACACTATACCTTAATTCAAGGCCTTCTTAAATTTAGCTGCCATTACTGACAGTCGAAGAATTTTTCACTCATGTTTTGTAAACTTTTCACAAGTTTCCTCATTAATTTCTTTGCTGTCATTCCAGATGTTCTCGGAAATTTACATCGCATAATCCAACCTAACCTAACAAAAACATTTGGTAAGTTTTTTTTCCTGAACTTAGTTACTTTCTAAACTTCTGATTAGTCCCAATCTGAACTGCGAAGAAAATTTATCCAAAACTTTGGCAAAGCTCTCTCCAGAATTTATTGGAAATCTTCTTAAAATTGTTGGAAGTTTCTTCTTGAGCTCTTTCGAACTCCAGGGAAGTTTTCTCTTGAACTTCGAGAATGTCTATTCCTGAATTTTTGAAAAATTCATTTTTTATCAACTAGGAGCTACCCCCAAAACGTCTAGAAAAAATATTAAATTATTCTTGATTTTCTCAGAACTCTACTCCGAAAAAAAAACGTATTCTGAAATTCTGGAATATTCAATTCTCAACTTCAAGAAGGAGGCTGTCTAGCACTTCTGTGTAGTTCCAACGAAACTATTGGGAAGTTTCCTTGGAACTACTCGGAAATCCTGTCCTAACTTATATACTTCTTCCTGAGATTCGAGAAAATGTTTTTCCTGAACTTATTCTTTCTAAACTTCTGATAAGTCCCATCTTGAATTTCGACCGAATTTACCGAAACTTCGGGAATGCCCTTTCCAGAATTCTTAGAAAAATCTTTCTTACATTTGTTGGATGTTTCTTCTTTTAATAAGTCCTCTTCTGATTTTCAGGGATGTTTTCTCTTGAACTTCGGGAAAGGTTGTTCCTGAATTTCTGAGAAATGTATTCTTGAACAATTAGGAGGTACCCCCGAAATTTTAGGATGGTTTTGTCCTGTTTTTCTCAGAAGTATCTACCTGTACTTTGGAAAATTCCTGAAATCCGATAAAAACTCATTCTGAAACTCTGGAATGTACGTTTTTCAACTTCAGAGAAGCTCTCTAACAATTCGGGGTTGTTCCAACGAAACTGTTGGGAAATTTCCGTTGGAACTTCTCGGAAGTCCTGTTCTGAATTCCTGATTTTTTCTTTGGAAGTTCCTTCTGGAATTTACAGATAGTGCCCTCTTGGTTAAGTTTCTTCCTAAAATTCGGGATTTTTTTCCCTGAATTTACTCTTCCTAAACTTCTGATAAATCCCATCTTGAACTCCGAGGAAATTTATTCCGAAACTTTGGGAAAGTCCTCTCCAGAAATTCCTTATATTTTTCCAAAATCCTCGTTCTGAAGTTCTGAAACATTCTCTTCCAAATTTCGGTTAAACTTTTTAGCACTTCTGGGTAGATCCAACTTATCTTTTGAGATTTTTTTTCGGAATCTTTGGGACGTTCTTTCTTAAACTTCAGAAAAGTTCTCTCTTGAAGTTCGACGTATCGTCCTGAGCTTTGGGAAGTTTGTTTCTGATTTTGGAAAAATTAAAGCTAATGCCCTGACTTGTCTTTTTTTCTTCTTGAACTCTAGGGAAGTTTTTTCCTAAACTTTCGCATCTAAAATTCCTGGGAAAGACTCCAGAACCTCTGGAATGTTCCAAACTTCAAAGAAGTCCTCTTCTTTAAACTTTTCCTAAAGCTCTGAGAGGTCCTCACCTAGTTTTCACGGAAGTTCTCCCCTGAACTTCTGAGAAGTATGCTCTTGAACTTAGAGGATGTTTGGTCCTGCTTTTTTTTTGGGATATTCCAGATTGATCCTTTAACATTTGCTCCCTATACTTCTGAGAAATTTCTGTCTTTTTTTCGGACAAGATTTTTTTTTTCGAGGAAGTCTCTACCTGAAGTTCTGGAAAGTGCTTCTGAATTTTCTAGGATGTGCCCTAAATTCTGGATAATATTTTTGTACAAACCTACATTTTTTATAAAAACCTGTAAAATTTTAAAAAACCTTAATAGCTGAACGATTGTTAATCCGATTTAACGTATTTCGGTGAAATTTTACTGTGTAAACTGTGTAAAAACAAATACTGGATTTCGGTAATTAAAGAAAAGCCTAATTAATACAGAAAGGGGATTACAATGCTTCTTATAATGACCTATTTGTGACGATCACGTTTTGAGTCGGTTCAAAACGCCATATTTTGAAGAGCAGCTGATCTTAGGAGAAGGGTAAATTACAATGGATAACAACCTATACCAATTACTTTATGCCAAATGGCCATCATCCCCAATGACCACTTGGATTCTTTATTATTTCTTTATTATGTTATGCCAAAAGGTCATTATGCCAAACGGTATTATGTCAGGTGATCACTTAGCTCAAGTTATTGTTATGCCAAACGACTTTATGCCATATGGGCTTCCCCCGAATGAACAACTAAAAGCAGCATTTCTAGCTCGATTAAGCGATAATTAAATACTACTCGGCATCCATTGTATTCCTTTATTACTCTCACGGAGCATCGCACCAGCTGTTACCATTACTGTTCATAATGACCGAGCCTGTCTCATGCTATTACTGTTCGCCCCAGAAGCACGAATGGGCGCTGGAGCTAGTTAGACACGTTGAAGAAGAAAACAAAAATCCTGCCCTTGCTCCCGCATTCTCACTCAGTTAGGGAAAGGAAACAGCGATGATTGATTCCGGGCGAGGGTGATTTATTTACACATTTCTTCGTTTGGCCCACATTGTTAGTTGGGGTGGTCTTTAGTGGTTGGAAATATTAGTGGCACAATAGGAGTGGTTTGAAATTACACAACATCGTAGAGAGCAGCACATCGATACACCAGTTATGAAAAGTAGGAGTACATTCATTAGGGCAGGGAGCAGACGGATTCAAGTTTGAATTAATTTACATGTATTTACACAATAGGTGTAGGCAAGATGAAGGTAGAATGAGGTGAAGAAAATGGCACGACGTTTAGATGTGATGAATTTTTCAGCTCATTCCGAGTAAGGAGTAAGGTAAACATCTAAATCTAAAATTAAGTTTGGAGGGAGTACGACTATCGAAGCCGACTTGCACACCTTCCTCTTTCCTCGCTGAGGAGGAGTTGTGTGGGAGAGTGCCCCACCTGTCTGGGTACGGTTCGTAATGAAATGGTAAAATGGGTTCGTGGTGAATGTCCTTGACTGCACTTCTGTGAATTGAATCACACATTGTTTAGAGGGGGATATGTAGAAATTTGACCTGATTTCGAAATAGGGTTATTTGTTTTCGTAAGCGTTTAAGCGATGTTTAAGGTAAGCACCTGGTAATTTGACAGAGTGAGTATTCCGGTGGATTGACAAGTTGATTGCACATGAGTTTTTCGCACTTTGTAACTAATTTGTATCAAGTAGGTAGGTTGATATAGATTGTGAAGAATAGCTGTTCCCAATTTTTAACGTCTATTGCATTTCTGCACGTCATGCATCATATTACCAGGCAATTTTCTAGATTGCAATTGTATGGAGTTAATTGGTTGTTTTTGTTTACATGATTGTTGTTTGAAATTCCAGGAATGACTTCACTCTTCTCCATCAACCCGAAACTCGTCAAACAATTTAACCTTCTGTATTGTTCGCTGAAGCAATCGTCCATATGACAGACCATAAACGGTTTTCGTTGATGACTCTCTTAACTGTCCACCCTTTTGCATATTTTATGAGTTGCCCATCGTTCCCCGAACTGCATCAATAAATGAATCTATCACCTAGAAGTGAAATAAAATATTTTCATGGCCCTTTGCATCGAACAAACCATGAATACTGACGCCGATCACGCTGTCGGTCCAGAACAATAGCAAGGGCTGCAATAAACACGTCATTGTAATTGGGCACTTATTCAAACCAGAGCTCATCGTGTGAAAACTACCGAAATGCCGCAAGCTGTGGTCGGTTGGAACAAATCGTTTACCATTTTCCATCCCGCAACAAACTGGCTGCTGCATCTCAGTGTATTGGTCCCACAGGGAATGACTCGTTCCCGGATCCGGGCACTCCGTGACACGGTGTAGCATTTTTCCAAGAAAATAAATGTTTGCTACGGGAACACTTTACGCAGCTGAGCCAAAGGGGGGGGGGGGGGGGGTTGCATTCGACAATTGCATTCTCAAGGGCGTGAAAAACGATCCACCTCTATTTTGAACGACCGTTTCCGCACTTGGTGATATAAATGGGGGCCATTTTCAAGCACCTTCTATGGCATATCCTCGAGGAGTTTTGGAGCAATCACACCCACCAACAACATCATCATCGCTTCGAAGCGGACTCTTCGATTGGTATTGTTATTTAGCGTTTTGTTGTATATGCAAATTAAGAAATAACAGTGTTTCCATTGTTATTTTCCGGTACCTAATGTGCCGAGGAGGAGAATGAAAAATGGGTTAAACGTGGATCCCATTCAGGAGCGTGAAGTTAGAACATGCATGCAGATTTTCATTGTAACAAACCGACAATGTTGTGTCGATTGTCAGTCGTTTATCGATGGGAAGCGCATTGTGCAATATCCAAACTCTGCATGAGCATAACGGGAGAGAAGGGGATAAAGCGACTGTTGTTTGCACCAGTTGCTGGTGCAATTTATCGTTCGAGTAGCACACACTTGGCTCGTCGAAAGCATTCGGAAACGGTTTCCTGGATGTTTGAGCGTGCAGATTAAGCTTCTTGTCGCTGGATGTGCGATGGATTTGTCGGTTTGCAGTGCGGTAGGGTGGTCTTCGGATACTCATTTTGAACTTGAATTCGATATTTTGAAATACAGCCGAATAAGATATTTTTTCCCGCTGTACACATGTCTAACTGATAATTGTTTGTAGATAATAAGCTTAATGCTCGATTCACTTCACGGGGTAGGTAGCTCATCGACTCTTCCGGCCTCCTTCTAAGCATCTTGCTACCAAGTGGGACTTCACCAATTGCCTGTCGGTCTACCAAATTTGGAAATCGTCTGCATTGAGTTATCTCAAATTATTATAATCCGTCCACTATATGACAAAATATGTATTGCGGTTGGTTGAACACTGTCCTTTTGATGGTCATTTCGACCCAATGCACTAAATTGGCCAACAACTCGTCCCGGACGCTGATTTT
>JASCZW010021831.1:0-10053 GCA_034211315.2 Aedes japonicus
AGTGTGGTATCCTACAGAATGAAGCTGAGATTTTGAGTCATTGTAAAGACAAAAATAAAGGAGGAAGTTGTTCGAGTTATTGGCTATTAGGGAACGTCCATTAATTACGTCACGCAAAAAATGACATTTTATAACCCCCCCCCCCCCTTGTCACGTGTTTTGTATGAACCTTCAAATTTTTTCGTATGGATCGTCACGTTTTCTCAACCCCCCCTCCCCCCTTACTGCGTGACGTAATTAATGGACCATCCTTATCATTTCGAAAGGAAAACCTGAGATTTTCGCAGGATATTACATTGGCGATCCTGTCAACAAAGTCGAACCTTTTGGAGGCAAGTGAGGGTATTCTTCCATAAATTGAAAAACAGGCGTATTCGTAGTTTCAATCAAAACCCCAAAGCTTGGTGAGTAGCAGCCTTGGTAAAAGCAATGCTCGTCGGATGATTCTAAAAATTTGACAATTGGCTTATTGGTTTGTTTTCTTGGCTGTTGGGTGACGGGCGCATAAGTTGAATAAATTTAACAAGCACGGCTCGGTTAGAAAGAAAATAAATACAACCACGCGTGTATTCTGCAATCGGACACAATCGGAAACACTCGGCAGTGGTGTTTGCCGAAGCATCAGTCACGGTGTCCAAAGCCAAACCACGAGCACTGACATTGGTGTTGTATCCACCGTGTTGGGTGTTAGTCTGGAAGCACGGAGTCAAAGTGGCGAATATAATGCACGCGCTAGCGTGGTTGCAAAGTAGCTCGGCGTGCAGTGTAGTGTTTGGACATGGCTGGTGTGTAGAAAAAAGAATAAAAACGGGAAGCAGAGATGACGAGCAGCCAATTTCGAAAAGCTGGAAAGGGTTGCCAGTTGAACAAATTTAATTCGATAGAGTGAAAGATTGAAATGGAAGTTACTTGCGCTGAGTTTAGCTCATAGCCAAGTTAAATATTGAAATGAGTAGCTTGCGCTGAGTTTAGTTTAGCCAAGCCATGTATTAAAATAAGTATCTTGCGCTGAGTTTAGCTCATAGCCAGGCTATATATTGAGGTGAACTACTTGCACTGGGTATTGCTAATAGCGAAATATTGGAGTGAATAACTTGCGCTAAGTTCAGTTCAAAGCCAAGGGACATCTAGCCCTCAATAAACAGGTGAGGAGAAAAAAAGAACAAAATAATAACATGTATAAAAAGTTTCAATGGATTAGGTGTAATGCAAATCCAATGCAAATTTAAAAAACTAGAAGGGACAGCTCAATGGGGTTGTACGCAAAGTTGACGTAGGACTACGAAGCAATGTGCAATCTAGATCGCTTGATTGTTTAAAGAGTGGCCGAATTTGGTTTCCTTCCAAATCGAACTCCTATACACTAAACGTTCGCACTACAACCTTTATTGATATAGCCTGTCTTGGTATCTACATTCATACATCTTGCTTTCACTGGAAATAATATGTGTGACATATGATAACAAGATACTCTATATCACGTAATATACCTTGCAGTGCGAATAAGTTTTGTTCATTTGGGAAACTTTTACTCAAGAAGCTGGTTTCATTCACCTCCAATTGCATACGGTTTCTGCTAGGCTTATGTGTAACAACACTGCCAAAAGTGCAAATGTTGAAAACATTACGGCTTCGGTACAGGAAAGATGTTTTTCACAATCGATTATCCCGAAACCCAGCTCTCCAGCTTTCCAAAACACATGTCAACTTTCTTTTTCCAGTTGTTTTGATGGCCCTAAAAAGGGCCATTTTGGGTTCGAGCGAACAGCTACTAACACCGCCTCATTTCGTCATGAAGCTGGTTTACCTGACCATGGCTTCGGTTCGCTCGGGAACCTCGTGTTTAGCTAGCTCTCCGGCAGCTTGATCGAGGGGCAGTTTGAATTTCCAGAGACGTCAGGGCCATCCGCCAATTGATTTAAGTCTAGTCGGGCAGATACGCTTTCAATCCGCTCGGAAATTTCAATTATGAAGCTGTTCATAATGCTTATTGTTTTGAAGGAAACGACAGTATCGGGTTAAAATGCTTCAACACCCGGTAGATAAAGTGCTATACACGGCAAAAACAAAGTACCTAGAATTGAGTATTTTTAAACTTAAAGTTGAGTACTGTTGTTGAACTGGAGAGATGGGTAAATTTGATTCTGCACATTAGGTAAACATTATTCAATGGGTGAGTACTTCATTGACAACAAATTTTTGAGTAAAAAGGAAGTCATTTGCATACTTTTATTATTTGAAGTATATTAGATTTAAAAACCGAAAAACAATAAATATGTTACGGTATTAAACTAGCCGTTATTGTTAAAAATTAAGAAACAACAAAATGAATAAAATTATCAAGTAAATTTATGTTTTAAGGCACTTTATTTTAAAAGTTGTATAACATTTACTAACTAACCGTGCGGAAAAGTTCTTTTCTTTGGTTTTTACGAGTTTTATTGCATTCGGTTAAATTTATCCTCCATAAACTTTAGTATAGCAGTTATTCAAATTTGAGTACTATGGCATATACTCAAATTTGGCTTCCGCACCGAACTCCAGAGTTGGGTGAAATTAACTTAATTTTGGGGACTTTGTTTCTTCCGTGTACGTTTTCTTCTTCCGAGCCTTGCAGCTGGAACTGTTTGCCTTCCGAGATGGTGAAGCGAGAGTGCACCTTAAGAGCATATTCTGTTGATAATGATCGACCAACTAGAAATCATTATCCTTATTGCGTTGTAGATGGTTGTGGCCTGTTTGGGAATTCATAGTCTATTATTTCCGATAAACGTCTAGGCCGAAATAGTGCTAATTGAACGATAGACCAGCATTGGGAAATAAATATGTAAGATAATTCTATTGTTAACTCTTTAGATAGCATTTGCGTGCCCTAAAAAGGACCGTTTGGTTTTAATAATGATACGGCCCTAGTTGTATTTTCTACGATGGTTGAACCACATTACATTCCCAAAATAATTTGATTCCTATCGAATGATTGAAATTTAAAACAGCACAAGAGATATATTCAACCAAACAAACTCTTTAATAAGCAAACTGATTTGGTCGTACTGAAAAGGACGGATATAGTTGACGGGGGAGAAACATTGTTCACGGTTGAACTTGGGGTTTCTTCTTGGTATTCTTGGTTCAGCTCTTCGTCGGTGCGGGTGGCCATCTGCAGGTGACGTGGGCTGATTATTGTCCCGTTGTTGTCACGGGTGGCATTTTTCCATCAACTCATAGGCTTCAGCAGCCTTTTTTCTCGCAGCGCTGTTGACGGGAGCATCGGCCCAAACAGCCAACTGCACCAACTTCTCTGGATAACGAATGCTCACCAGTGCACCCTCCAGTATGGTCGCACGCCTACTGCGTTGCTACAACACATTTTGCTCTGCACAGAACTACGACTACCGTAAGACTGAATCAAATTTTCATTCAACGAAGTCAATGTGATACTAAGTGCATCAAAGGGGACGAACTTCAGTTATTAGGCCACAATAATTAGTTTTAATTAGTGCACGCTAGACGGATGATTTTCTTAACAGAAATGTTCCTAATTTGTTAGCCACTGCCAGCAACTAATCCGGTATGCAGAACTAGGAACTAAAACGAACTCAACCACATAGTCTAGTCGGTCTATGACGTGTCGCAATTCGGCTCGAATTATCCCTTCTAAAATTTCGTTCGATCGTTGTTCAACGGTCTTTGTGATATACTCCGGGACGCGGCGTAATTGAACCAAAACCGACAAAAGAAAAATTCAACAAAACAAACTCTTTAGTGATTAAACTGATTTGGTCGTCCTGAAAAGGACGGATTTAATTGACGCGGAGAAATAGTTTG
Organism: Aedes japonicus; assembly: GCA_034211315.2. Lineage (NCBI taxonomy): Eukaryota > Metazoa > Arthropoda > Insecta > Diptera > Culicidae > Aedes > Aedes japonicus. The sequence goes on from JASCZW010021831.1 coordinate 3,826, forward strand.
CGATTCCCTAGGGTTGTTTGTCTCGTCACTGGCGTCTCTCGTAGCGAGGTTAACAGGAGCATCGGCACCAACAGCCAACTGTGCCAACGTTTCTATGCACTCCTGCTTCACTTTACTCATTTTGAGTACAGTAGTTATCTCTTTTTCTCTCATGGAACGTACTAAATTTTCGTAAGAAGCTGATCTAATCGAAAATTGAGTTGATCCACTGTTTAACGAAAATTGAGTAACACATCCTTGAGGGAAAAAGAGATAGCATACAATTGTACTCAAAAATTGAGTAGAAAGAAGCGGGAGTGTGGGCAACGACTGCTCGCCAGTGCACCATCCAGGTGCTTGCTGCCGCTAACTGCGTGCGAACAGCCACTGCACAGCCCCACGACTGTTGTAAGACTGAGTCAAAATTTCAGCTAAGAGCTGGTATGTCATGGCGTCGGATGCTATTGCACAAAAGAAGGCGGTACCAACGAAGGCAATGTGATACAAATTGTACCAAGGGGACGAACTTCGTTATTGCCGTCACAATAATTAGTTTGAATTAGTGCACGCTAGACGGATGATTTTCTCAACAGAAATATGCCTAATTTGCTTCCCACCAACAGCAACTCAATCCGGTACGCATAACTTGGAACAATGGCGAACTCCACCACATGGTCACTGATGTGTTGCAGTTTGGCTCGAATTATCCCTTCTAGACTTTCGTTCGTTTGTTGTTCAACGTTCTATGTGGTATAATCGGGGACGCGACGTTTAATGATTGCCGATATTCAGCCGTGATGCGGTAATTGAATTAACAACAGCACAATAGAAAAATTCAACCCAACTCTTTAGTTAGTAAACTGATTTGTCGTCCTGATAAGGACGGATTTAATTGACGGGGTGAAATGTTTTCGATTCCACTTGGGCTTTCTTTCTTCGTTCGGCCCTCGTTGTTGCGGATGGCCAGCTGCAAGTGACGTGGGATGAATCTGGTCTTGTTTTCACGGGCGGCGTTTTCACAACGTGCTCGCTAAACACGTCTGTCGCATACGGATGCACAGCGAGAACTGATTATTGGTGTTCGGTCGTTCCACGTGTTCCATAATTGCTGGCACGGTTACTGTGGCAGTATTAACCAATCAGAGCGTAGCGCAAATATGATGTCATTTTCGACCAATAGCTTTGTGCGTTCAGAAATTTGTGTGGGACGGGAAAAGTTGTTTTGAAGAAGAAGAAGACATTTGTTACCTCGTTTCCTAGTGACCTGCTAGGGGAAACACATTTTTCAACCTGTTGATATGCAAATTTGTATGGGAGCAAAAGAAGGTCATTTTCAAATGAAAAATTGAACTACTTATACTAATTGAACTTCATTCAAATTTTGATGCAAAAAATTTGTGAGTCTTCTTGATAAAATGATGCTTGAATAAAGTCATTCTGTTCAGTCGAACGAGAGTTATAAGCGTTCAAAACCTTTCACTTTTGCGTAACGCTCTCATTTTTCATAATTTTGAAACGGCGCCCGGTATAGAAAAGAAAAACGTAGTCCTACGTTAAAAAAACTTAACTGGTATCACTGCTACCATGAACAACTATCGAGGCACATATTGTACTCTGGGTGAGCCGTATGTCGCTTGTTGTTACATGAAATGAAAAAATGGAGGGAACGTCAAATGAGAAAGTGAGAGAAAAACAAAGAGATTTCCTATTTGCCTTCTCTTTCGTTCGTTCGCGTTACCAATCTTGGCAATTGTCTGAAAGAAGTATTCTGAGTGTTTTTGTTGAGAAAAAACCTGAATTAATCCACCGATGGTGCGACTGAACCCTTCTTACACTTTATCAGAATTACGAACTCAAATGTGGCCAATATGGTACTGGATACATATTTTCATAAGAAATTCCAGATATGAATATTCGATATGTCATATTTTGTGTTTAAAAATACCGTTTGACAATCCTTAACGTACTGTTCATCGATGTGATTAAAATATAACCATTAATAGTCTTTAATGACATGTTTCTGTTAGTTATATAAAAGAAGAAATTACATAAATATTAGCAATTTCATATAATCGTCCATTTTGATTATCGATATGGATTCAATATGCTTAATAAGTACAGGTTCGTTGGAAATTGGTTATATTAAATGGAGACTTGTGTAATTTTCGAATATACTCGTTGCAGTTCAAAACCAGACCACTCGAGCCAATCGATGCTGCTCTAATTCTATACAGTCGCATAGTGTGGCTAGTCCGCTGTATGTGCTATACAACGCTCCAGATGCGACACAATAGAATGCAAGCGGCATCGATTGGTGTGATTGGTCTTGTTCGGTTTTGTACTGCAACGAGTATATTGTCATTTCACAATTATGTGCTCTCAGGTATTGTTTTGGTCATATCTCCATGAAGGATTATCCAATCATGATGAAATTTTGACCAGTTATTTGGAGATCTCATAGCTTTGATTTGGCACTAACAAAACTAAAATCGGTACACAAATTGCTCAGTATGTAATCGGAGACTAAACTGTTTGATTACTATTATAATAGGCCTTCAAGTACTGTTTCGTTCATATCTTCGTAACGATATGTCCGAATGAAAAAAAATCAATAGCGTTCTATGAGAATGTTGTAGCTTCCATTTGCCGTCAACAGAACTGAAATCGGTTCACAGATGGCTGAGAAACCGATGTGAAATTATTTGTAACGCACACACACATACACACACACATACACACACACACATACATACACACAGACATGTGCTCAGTTCATCGAGCTGAGTCGAATGGTATATGACAGTCGGCCCTGTGGGCCTCGGATAAAAAGTCGAGTTTTCAAGCGATCTTAATACCCTTCTTTTGATGTTATAAGGGTAAAAACAAGAAAATTGTTAGTATCAAAGTCGACTTATATGTATTTTGTTGTTTTTAGTTCCAGAATGAGTATAATTTGGCACGAATCCGACGTTTTGTCAGCCGATGACCCAGGTAATAAATCGTACGATGCAGCAAGACCACCCAAGTAACCCCGAGGCTGTAATAGCATGCATATATAGGGCATATGTATTACTTCTAGTGCATCATTGAAGTTGGATTAAAGCTGAAAAGGGCCCCACTAAGATCGAACTAATGCTATATCTTTTGTAATGCTAAAGTAGCATTACTGCATTGGTAATGCATCACTACATTCTCAAGCTAATCCAACGCTTCATTACTTGACAACTGTTGAATTGATGCGATCCCGCATTACCGATGTTGATTTTGGGTTGATTAAGTGCAATAATATAATGCTTGTGGTTACTTGGGCACCAAGCCACATGGATGCTGCATCACGGCAGAACGTAGAGCGTGGGGGAGTCAAATCGGAATGGCTCGCAGGTTCGTGGCCATTGAAGAGTTTCGATGGATTATTGCAAACTAATAAGAGAAAGGCAGAGTGGATTCGGTACCGGGACCAATATGAGCGCATAGCATCTTGCAAGACACCCGTGGATGCAGTAACCAAACTCACAGGCTTAACAATCTTTGCTGGAGATCACCTGTTGAGTATCATTGAGATGCAGCACAATTCAGTGTTAGAATCTGTTGAGGATGATTACCAGGAAACCATAGTGGCGTTGAACCGTTATTTTAACCAGACCTCTGATGCGTCGAAAGAACGTATGAAGTTTCGGAACATGAAAATGAAAAACACTGAAGCATTTTCGGACTGGGTGTTGCGTTTGGAGAGGCAAGCCAAATTCTGTGATTTAAGCGTGAGCAACGGGATGAAAAATTCGTTAAGGCTTTGTTACGACGATCTGTGCCAGGAATTGGAGAAAAGTTATTCGAGATGTCCGATTTCCTCGGGAAAGACCTAGAACGCATAATCAACCATGGTAAGCAGAAGAAGTTCAGGATTCTAGTGGCCAAGAGTAAGACGCATCCTCAGCCACAGGTTTTAGGCCGGTTAATGCATTGCATGTAAGGCAGTTTGGTTCCGTAATGCTCAGGATCGTTATCATCGCCCCGTCGAAGGGGCGATTTGAGCCGTACAATGCAAACCCACGAAACCGTTTCTGGAGTTCTAAGCAGCATCCAGCAGCAGGTTTCTTCCTGATTTTCTGATTCAAGGCGCTCCCAGCTGTGTTCGCTCTACCCAACAAACAATTTCACAAATCAAACTATACTTAAACTGCTAAGAAACACTTAAGTGATTTTTACATATGATTTAGCGGTCATTCGACAATCAAAAACATTTTGAGTTCACTCTACACAAATTTTATTCCTTTAATTTGTGTTAAGATGAGCCACATGAACAACATGCAACCGAAATTCAGACATTTGTATTGTAAATGTTACCAATAACAACATTTTTACTACGGCTTTTTATACAACAGGCCATAGTTGGGAACATAGAAAAAAATATATCCCTAACATTGGGTCTACCGTTTGCTTGTTAAATCGTTGTTATTTTTCCAATGTGACCTGTTAGTTTATAACATGTGACTATAGTCTGTACATCTTGGGTGCACTATTCGGTTCAATTTCGGCAAATTTAGATCATTCGAAGATCGTATAGATAATCTGTTCAGCTTAACCAGTAAAGTCATGGTGTCTAAAATGTCAAGGAAATCGAAAACTACGCGGAAGTGAACTTCTATAAATTGATTAATTATGTCTCAATTGCTTTGAAATAAATCGGTCATGTTGATGTTAAATAATGACATATTTGGTACATAGGCCGAATCAAGGAGCTAGGCTAACGTTACATCCCGTTACCCTAATTTGTCATATTTGTGTGTACCTGGAGGATGTGGTATCCTATAGTGTGCCTGTATTAGTAGAGTGACGACACTGTCAAAATTGGAACCGAAATTTTCTGTCAGTGTCATTCCAATCGAGCAGGCGACCTGTCAAACGCGTGTGAAGAAAAAATAATTAGTGTACCTGTTTTAGTATTCAGTATTAATATTCAGTGTTGTCAACTCAAAGCATCAGGGATGCCAAATTTGTTATTTTCTCAGGGATGACATGGCGTCACTCTACTAATACAGGCACACTAGTATCCTACAGAATGAAGTTGAGATTTTGAGTCAGTGTAAATACGAAAATAAAGGAAGTTGTTGTTCGAGTAATTGGCTATTATCATTTCGAAAGGAAACCTGCGATTTTCCCAGGATAGTACAATTAGCACTTTAGTTATCAAAATATCGTCGAAGGAAGAGAAGCAACGCATCAAAATTTTGCACGTGCATGGCGAAAATCCAAATTACTCTCATGTCAAGTTGGCGAAATTGTTGAATGTGGCTAAATCAACTGTTACCAACGTATTAAAAGTGTTCGGTGAACGTTTGTCGACAGCCAGGAAAGTCCAACCTCTCCGTCCGAGATGCCGCAAAGAAGCTGGGAGTGGCGCCTTCCACCGTGGATAGATCTAAAAAACGAGCTGGACTGTCGACTTACAAGAAAGTGGTGACTCCAAATCGCGACAAAAACAAAACACGTCCGCCAGAGCACGATCGCGAAAGTTATACACGATGATGCTGACGAAGTTTGATTGCGTGGTACAGGACGACGAAACTTACGTCAAGGCAGACTTTGAACAGCTTCCTGGACAGGAATTTTATTCGGCAACCGGACGGAGAAAGGTGGCAGATATTTTCAAGCACATCAAACTGTCATAGCTCGTAAAGAAATATCTGGTGTGGCAGGCCATCTATACCTGTGGTTATAAGAGCAACGTTTTACATCGCGACCGGAACCGTCAAACCAGGAAATTTATCTGAGCGAGTGCCTACAAAAATGTTTACTGCCTTCTCCTGAAGCGACACAATTGTTCCGTTCTATTTTGACCAGATTTGCCAACAACGTTCAAGTGGTGCCCAAGGACAAGAACCACTCCCAACACGCGCAGAGCTCTGCCCAATCGAGCAATATCGGGTTGTTGTGAGCGATAAACAGTTCAAGGCAAACTGGCGTTCTGTGGCGAATAAAGTGGACAAGGAGACTGTACACAATCTTATGGCAGGTGTTAAACAAAAGACCCGGCAATTCGCAGTCGGTGAAAAGGAAGCTTAGCTAAATATTTCTCCTGTATTCTGTATTAACTAGACGGTTGGGAAAATAAATCAATAAAACCTATACAAGACCAGATTTCGAAAATGTTCTTTTGTTTGCCGCCATCAAAACCAGCATAGAGCTAAATGGCCAAAGCTGTCAAACTTCATGGTGATATCGCTGTTGGTTTTTGTTGTTCTGCTTTGT
>JASCZW010021832.1:0-10057 GCA_034211315.2 Aedes japonicus
ATGAGGTATGATGTACATCAGCAATCAGCATCTAAAATTTTAATTTTTACGGCTCGACAAGCAAGCGTCATTTGGGAGGCGGCTTTTGTTGAGCACGATGTGCGTTTAAAACAAATTTTCAATTTTTAACCCTTATGTGATCGACAAAAAAAACACCTTTAAGTGATCGACAGGGTACCCGGGTACCCACCAAATTCAAATGATTATAACTCTGGCTATTATTGACCGATTTTAATTCTTTTGGCACCGTTTGATTCCAAAACTTATTGGCTTTAAGGACATTATCAGCAATGACCATTTGAATTCATCTGGTTGCCGTAAATCCGGGTTACCGGGGCTGTGGTCAGGTACGGAGGCACTATTTGGAAACAACTATTAAATTTAAGGAAATGGATGTCATAATCTATGGAATAATTCCAAGAAACCATTTCCATTCCATTGTGGGCTATAAACCGACTTGTTCCTGCAACGGTCATTCTGTAACAGGTTCCCGTGGGGCCTCGAGTGGCCATGAACATATTTAAAAAGAAACCCTGGCAATAAGGGTATCAAAATTCATGAAATTTCTCCAGTAGGCTATTTCTCAAGATTTTGTAGCTATCTGATGATTTGTCCTCGGACCGGTCAATCTGGAACAGGTTCCCGTGGGGCCTCGAGTGGCCATGAACATTTTCAGTAGAAACTCCAGGCAATGTAGGTATCAAAATTCATTAAATTTCTCCAGTAGGATATTTCTCAACATTTTGTAGCTATCTGATGATTTGTCCTCGGACCGGACAATCCGGAACAGGTTCCCGTGGGGCCTCGAGTGGCCATGAACATTTTCAGTAGAAACTCCAGGCAATGTGGGTATCAAAATTCATGAAATTTCTCCAGTAGGCTATTTCTCAACAGTTTGTAGCTATCTGATAATTTGTCCTCGGACCGGTCAATCCGGAACAGGTTCCCGTGGGGCCTCGAGTGGCCATGAACATTTTCAGTAGAAACTCCAGGCAATATGGGTATCAAAATTCATGAAATTTCTCCAGTAGGATATTTTTTAACGTTTAGTGGCAATCTGATGATTTGTCCTCGGACCTGTTTTTCCGGAACAGGTTCCCAAGGGGCTTCGATTGGCCATGAACATTTTCAGTAGAAACCCCTGACAATATGGGTATCAATATTCATGAAATTTCTCCAGTAGGCTATTTCTCAACATTTTGTAGCTATCTGATGATTTTTCCTCGCACCTGTTTTACCGGAACAGGTTTCCGTTTGGCTTCAACTGGCCATTTTCATGTTTAGAAGGAAACCTTGACAATACGGGCTTCAAAATTCATTAAATTTTACCAGAAAGCTATTTCTCAACGTTTTTTGGCATTTGATGATTTGTCCTCGGAACGTTCATCTCAAAACAAATACCCGTGAGGCCTCAAATGGCCGTGAACAAACCTGGCCACAACACGTTGAGAAACGTTGGAATTTTGATAACCACATTGTCAAGGGTTCCTTCTTAAAATGTTCATAACCACTCGAGACTTGACGGGAACCTGTTCCGGATTGACAGGTTTTAAGATAAATCATCAGATAGCCACAAAAAACATTAAGAAATATCCTACTGGAGAAATTTCATGAATTTTGATACTCATATTGACAGGATTTTTCTGAAAATGTTCAAGGCCACTCGAGGCCCCACGGGAACCGTTTTCGGATTGACCGGACCGAGAACAAATCATTATATTGCCACTAAACGTTGAGAAATAGCGTACTGGCGAAATTTCATGAATTTTGATACCCATATTGCCAGGGGTATCTACTGAAAATGTTCATGTCACTCGAGCCATGGCAACCTGTTCGGAAAACAGGTCCAAGGACAAATATCAGATTGCCGCTAAACGTTGAAATATCCTACTGGCGAAATTTCATGTTTTGATACCCATACCGGGTATCTACTGAAATGTTCATGGCACTCGAGGCCATGGCAACCTGTTCGGAAAACAGGTCCGAGGACAAATAATCAGATTGCCACTAAACGTTAAGAAATATCCTACTGGCGAAATTTCATGAATTTTGATAACCATATTGACAAGTTTTTCTACTGAAAATGTCCATGGCCACTCGAGGCCCCACGGGAACCTGTTCCGGATTGACCGGTCCGAGGACAAATCATCATATGGTTGAGAAATATCCTAGTGGCGAAATTTCATGAATTTTGATACCCATATTGCCAGGGATTTGTACTGAAAATGTTCATGGCCACTCGAGGCCCCATGGGAACCTGTTCCGGAAAAACCGGTCCGAGAACAAATCATCATATGGCCACTAAACGTAGAGAAATATCCTACTGGAGAAATTTCATGAATTTTGATACCCATATTGCCAGGGGTTTCTACTGAAAATGTTCATGGCCACTCGAGGCCCCACGGGAACCTGTTCCGGATTGTCCGGTCCGAGGACAAATCATCAGATAGCTACAAAATGTTGAGAAATAGCCTACTGGAGAAATTTCATGAATTTTGATACCCATATTGCCAGGGTTTCTTTTTAAATATGTTCATGGCCACTCGAGGCCCCACGGGAACCTGTTACAGAATGACCGTTGCAGGAACAAGTCGGTTTATAGCCCACAATGGAATGGAAATGGTTTCTTGGAATTATTCCATAGATTATGACATCCATTTCCTTAAATTTAATAGTTGTTTCCAAATAGTGCCTCCGTACCTGACCACAGCCCCGGTAACCCGGATTTACGGCAACCAGATGAATTCAAATGGTCATTGCTTATAATGTCCCTGAAGCCAATGAGTTTTGGAATCTAACGGTGCCAAAAGAATTAAAATCGGTCAATAATAGCCAGAGTTATAATCATTTGAATTTGGTGGGTACCCGGGTACCCTGTCGATCACTTAAGGGGTAAAAAAAATCGAGGTCCCCCCCTTCGGCACCCCTTGCTACTATACGAAATGTTTTTATGTTAAAAGTTGCCTTCTAACTACTTTTAGGATGTCACTAAATTTCAGCTTCCTAGTTTAAAATAAACTATGAAATTTAGTCATGTAAAACATGAAAAGGTACCCGGGTACCCTGTCGATCACATAAGGGTTAATTATACTTATTAGGAGGAATAATCAAAAAATGAATGAACACAAAAGATATAACATTAAATTAAATTACTCTACTGGAGACCCTAAAGTTATCCGTTTAGGCGCTATATGAAAACAAGCGTTTCAGGCCTTATTGGCCACTGTGCACCGGGTTGATATATATTCGGATTATTTGAAGCATAGATTCATTATAATCCTTATTTGGCATTACTAGTACATTCAGTCCGGGCTGTTAATAGCCTAGCAGGTAAACGCACGGTACTCGCAGGCACTGAGTTGATTCCCAGTCAGTTCGAGGTAATCGTTCAGATTGGAAATTTTCTCGACTTCCCTGAGCATAGAGCGCTGTGATGATTGCCAAAAATTATACAAATTCATCCATTGGTGTAAGCAACAAAAGCTCTCAACCGTGTTAATTCATATGAAAAGATCCGTTAAAGTTAAAGTTAATAAAATTTATAAGCAGGTGGCTGCATATAGCTTTCCTGTGATTTTAGGAACAGAAACGAGTTGGGACGCTAGCGTTAACAATGAAGAAGTGTTCGGTGATCGATTCAATGTTTTAGGGATGATCGCGATAAATTTTTATCTCATAAAAAATGTGGTGGAGGTGTTCTTGTAGCAGTTAGTGTTGATTATAATTGCGAACAAATTGAATCTTGCAAATGTAAAGAACTCGACCATGTTTGGGTCAAATGTCTTATTGGAGAACAAGTTCATATTTTTGTAGCAGTATATTTTCCTCCAGAATATGCGAGAAAAGATTCGTGTGAACTATTTTTTAGTATTGCCGGTAATATCATTTCAAAGTTTGGGCCCGAAACAAATGTTCACATATACGGTGATTTTAACCAGAGGGCAGCCAATTTTATTATTGACAATGAAAATGAGTCCCTTTCGATACCGATTGCAGGGAAAAATGAAACGCTCCGTACTCTATTTGACAAAAGTTGTGAAATCGGCCTCAATCAAGTAAATCACGTGAAAAATCAAAATAATTGCTACTTAGATTTAATGTTCACTAATATGACCGATGATTTTTGCGTATCAGAGTCACCTACTCCTCTTTGAAAAAATGGAGTGTTCCACACTGCAATTGAATACTCCATATTCGTGCACGACAAAACCACAATGATAGATAATAATTAATCCGAACCATACTATGATTTTAGTAGGGCTAATTATGTACTTATCAAAGAAAAATTGAATAGTATTGACTGGCAAACTGTACTACCTGATCATGCTGTAGGTCAAGCAGTGGATGCGTTCTACCAAATTTTGAATGATATTTTAGAACAAACAGTGCCCATGAAACAAAAGAGAAAATCTAGTCTCAAATCCCCAGTGTGGTATAACAGACTGGTTACTAATCTCAAAAACAGGAAACAAAAAGCTCATAAAGCATACAAGAGAAATAAAACTGATGAAAATCTATCACTTTATCTGGCCATATGCGATCAACTGAGTTTAGAATTAAAAAATGCATATGAAGAGCATAATACACGGGTAGAGAATAATATTAAGTCAGACCCTAAATCTTTCTTTAGCTATGTTAAAGAAAAACGTATGTCTAAGAACTTTCCGTCAAAAATGCATCTAGACAACAGGACCGGCAACACAACAAATGACATTAGCAACTTATTCGCTGATTACTTCCAGGACATCTATACTTCTCATGACGATAATGAGCGTGACTTGCAATATTTCTCATACCTCCCCGAGCCAATGACGGACATTTCAGTTGATAATTTATCTGTCAGGGAAATCTTACATGCGCTTGAAACTTTGGATGCTTCAAAGGGTGCAGGACCAGACGGCTTACCACCTATATTTTTAAAATCTCTTTCAAAGGAGCTAGTTAAACCTTTATTTTGGTTGTTTAATTCGCCATTGTAATCCAGCGTTCTTCCTGCTGTTTGGAAAGAATCTTTTTTGATCCCAATTTTTGAAAGTGGAAAAAAATCTGATATTAAAAATTATCGTGGGGTTGCTATATTATCAAGCATCCCGAAACTTTTTGAATCTATAATAAATGATAATATATTTTCACAGGTGAAGACTTTAATTCCTAATAAACAGCATGGTTTTGTTAAAGGGCGATCAACAGCCACTAAAGGGCGATACGGTCAAAATTTGGTCAATATCAACTTGACGTATTTCTTTCAATTTTGCATTTAAAAAACCTGAACACCCCTCATTTTGAAGGTGTGTGTGTAGAATGTTGCTCCTATTTTGATTTTTGGAATTCACTCTTCAGTTGTCAAAATGCCATTCAAGCAAGAAGAGCAGCGTATCAAAATTTTGCTCGCGCATCGCGAAAATCCGAGCTACTCGCACGCAAAGTTGGCACAATCGCTAAAGTTGCCAAATCAACCGTTACAAATGTAATTAAAGTGTTTGGGAACGTTTGTCGACAGCCAGGAAGTCTGGATCGAGGAAATCGAAAACCGGAAGCCGCTGAGACGACAAAGAGAGTTGCCGGTAGTTTCAAGCGAAACCCTAACCTATCTCTCCGAGATGCCGCAAATAAGCTGGGTGTATCGTCTACAACCGTGCATTGAGCCAAAACACGAGCCGGACTATCGACTTACAAGAAGGTAGTGACTCCAAATCGCGATGATAAACAAAATACGACAGCCAAAGCGCGATCCCGGAGGCTGTACACGACGATGCTGACGAAGTTTGACTGCGTGGTAATGGACGACGAAACCTACGTCAAAGCCGACTACAAGCAGCTTCCGGGACAGGAGTTTTATACGGCAAAAGGAAGGGGAAAGGTAGCAGATATTTTCAAGCACACGAAACTGTCAAAGTTCGCAAAGAAATATCTGGTTTGGCAAGCCATCTGTACCTGTGGCTTGAAAAGCAGCATTTTCATAGCTTCCGGGACTGTCAACCAAGAAATTTACATGAAAGAGTGTTTGAATAAACGTCTGCTGCCTTTCCTGAAGAAACACGGTTGTTCCGTACTGTTTTGGCCGGATTTGGCATCTTGCCATTACAGTAAAAGGCCGTGAGGTGGTACGCCGCCATCAACGTGCAGGTGGTTCCCAAGGACAAGAACCCTCCCAACACGCCAGAGCTCCGCCCAATTGAGAAATACTGGGCTATTGTCAGCGGAACCTAAAGAAGACCAAAAAACTGCTAAGGACGAGCAGCAGTTCAAGGCAAACTGGCTTTCTGCGGCGAAGAAGGTGGACAAGGTGGCTGTACAAAATTTGATGGCAGGGGTCAAGCGTAGGCCCGGCAATTCGGATTTGGAAAAGCGGAAGCCTAACTGAATATTTTTCCTGAATTTTATACTAATTGAACTTGAAAAAAAAATTTAATTTGATTTTTTAAATAAACGATTTCACCGATTTACACGCGTTTTCCCTTGACCAAATTTTGACCGTATCACCCTTTAATTTGATACAATTTGTAACTTTTTTTTTGAACGTAATGGACAAAGGAAATTGTGTTGAAGCGCTATACACCGATTTCAGTAAAGCATTTGACAGAGTTGATATTCCACTGTTGCTTTTTAAATTATCCAAAATGGGATTCAATCCTGGGCTACTGAAATGGATTGAGTCTTACTTGACTTAGAGAACGCAAAGAGTAAGATTTGAGGAAAACTTTCAACAATTATGAACGTTACTTCGGGCGTGCCACAAGGGTCTCATCTTGGTCCATTATTATTTAGTTTTATTTATCAATGATATAGAACACATTTTGAAGCTTCCTTCATGTTTCAATATATGCAGACGACATGAAACTTTTCATGGAAATATGTGAGACATCGGACCTTGACACAAAACGCAATGCGTTTGCGTCACGTGATCTGGCCGCTTTGTGAAGAGGCTTTTATGCCGCATTAATTCTATACCCAGAGTTCCAGATAAATGAAAATAATCAAAAATAACCATACATATGTTCTGGAGCATTTACACCCATATGTTCAGAATACTTTGGTAAACTCGTACCCAAAAAAGAGGGGAATGAGGAATCACATTCCCTGAAGTGAAGTGAAAATGATCATTGAAATAACATGGTCACTTTGCGTGACTCTACACAGAATCAGGGAACAGCCTCAGTTGAGAATGACTTGTTCTGCTGATAATTAAAAGTAGCAATGACCTATAACAAAAATGGAGTGAAACCCCTTATAGAGACATTGTAGATTTTCATTTGTTCATCAACTTCATAGTACTATTCATATATCTACCGTCAAAACATCATGCCCGGTAAAATTCACGATAGGCTCGTAGACACAGAAGAGAACAAATTCACACCATTTTCCAGCGCCGGTTTTTTACAGGTGCCGCATTATGTTTGTGGCTACGTTCTTCCGTCCCAAGCTGTTGCTTCATCGGATGCGTCACTGAGTCGCCGAAATCATAATCCTCAAGGGAAGTCGCGAATCAATAGCATGATTTGGCGCAACTTTCGCTCACGTTGATTTTCATGGCGCTGAAAGCACCCCAAATATCTCAAAGCCGTGTTTTTTATAAAACGGCACTGCCTTTGATTAACAAGGCCCGCTTCCGTTTTTTCACGCTGTTGCTAATGACCCAATTTTTCTTTCTTAACTTCACTTTCCAGGTAATTGAGCTGCTAGCGTGACGATTTTCGTCTCTTCACCCTTCCTTCCAAGCAACTTTTACGCACCATGTCCCAATTTGTGAGTAAACACAACATAAGAAAAGCGGAAGATTCATTACCTTTTACCACTCGGTCCATATGTATGTTAGTGATTAAACTGAACAAATGGATCGGTGAGTGGATTCCCCAGTCAACCGACGAAGCAATCCCGCCATGGGTGACAACGGAAATGCACTCGATTCGATGGGTTTCACTTACGCCGTGACGTTTCAGCCCTCGAGGCTCATGGGTTTATCATTCACATTCGGATATTGAGTGTGGCTCATCGAAAGTATAATGATTTCACAGAACCACAAAGCCTATGTTCTCTCCGCTTAAAAAACAGCATTAAAGTCACGCACCGAAATTATGGGTCGTTCGCAAGTAAAGCGAAGGGAACACAAATGTTTGCTTTACGGGTCGATCCTGTAGAGACCAGCTTGTGACTTTCAAAAATTAATTACCTCTTGACCACTTCTGCTGCTGCAAGATCGGTTTCAGATAAGCTATGCTCGAAAGATGTTCATTTCAGAAGCCATGCCTTGGTAGGTGTAGCCCGGCAATGTAAATGAAGCTGTCCGTTTACTAGAGGTAATGGTGATTGTTAAATTCTTGTGACCTGCGTCATCCCCATGAAGAAAGAGGAAAAAAAATCTGGCGTAATTGGCGGGCATGCAAGGGAGCAGTTATGACTTGAATGCTGAAATGCATCCTGTGCCATCCCGTTGATGTGAGTTTGTTTTGGTGACTAAAAGCCGCGGAGATTAATCGGCGAAAGCATCGAACTGACTTCAAATGATATCAATTGACTTGATGTTTTTAAACACATTGCACAATCACGTATTAGTAGAATGATTGTTAATGCGAAAGCTAGGAAAATTAAAATTAACACTTCGCCTGATCACTTTTGAATAAATAGAAAATAAAAAATTGAAACACTTTTTTAAACTATCCCTGAAAAACGCGAAAAATCCCTTCAAATTCCTCTGAAAAGCAACAGCTTTGACCAGATAGGTCGGTTTTCGTCTACAACTGACAGACTTTATATCGAGCACTTTAAATTTATAAATACAGGTGATTGAAAGACATTTGAGAAAATCTCTAATATCTGGGTTCTTCTATGCTTCAGTCTCAATATGTATGAGTACCTAACAGTCTTTCCTTAGGTAAGATTGAGCAATAAAGTTTCTGTCCATTTAGAATCCGGAATCTACTTGTTGTGTTGCGGCAGCGGCACGATGACCGCTGCAAAATTGTTTTACAACGGTTTGTTAACCCTGAGCGCCCACTGCTGTGGTATAAATTTCACGGTGTTTCTTGTTGATCCATCGTGGTCCGCAATAAAAAATCGCAAAAACGTTGAAAATCGCCAAATCAACCGTGTATAGTGTGCTCAACATTTCAGGGGCGAAAAGAGCGTGGATTGAGTGCCTCCAGGTAGCGATCGTTGTTGAATATGACGCGGCTGGACCAGAGGTGTTGAGCCGTCAGGCAAACCCTGGACTGTCGAATAAATGATCTTTTAAAACAACATCTGCTCGCGGCGTTGAACAATTATTTTGAAACTCGAGCAAAATTGCCTAACAGTTTTGACGCTTGAAACTCTTGCTCTATCGCTGATGTCCGACGATAAAATGGATTACGAACAGCTTCCTGGCAAAATTCGCATGGCGACAACAGGTGTTCTCGAAGAAACTAATTACTACTACTATTGCCAAAAATGATGATAATTCGCAAATCCCCCTTCTGACCTGCATTAAATATCTGCTGACGAATACGACATTGATAAGCTGTACCAAGCTGTACTAACCTGCCTCAAAAACCTGCCTGCCTGCATTCAACATAGCAGATCGGTATTAACCGGGTTTGTAGTTACTACAAGTCGAAAGTCTCACTGGTTGCCGCGATAACAACGCGTGAATTTCATCGATAAGAAACATAATCCACCCAATTGCCGCAGTTCCGGCCCATCGAGCTGACTGCTCGCTGACGGAAGCTTAAAATGAAAACGACTCGGGACGTATCGACCGTAATGCGAATGTTGTCGGAGGGTGTGCAGCTTTTGATAGAGGAATATAAAAACAAACTCCATTATTAGAAACGAAGAAAAACTCGACTACGCTCTATTATGTTTTCCTTATAGTATAGTAAATTACCCCTTCTCAACTTATTTTGTACGGTCAATCCTGTCTGATGCAGATAGTTTATTATTCAATTCTATTATTTTGCTTTAAAAACCGCCGCTGATGTTGATCAATCTTCTCTGCTACTACTTTTAAGGCATAACAATAAACAAGTATCGCTGAAATCTCTTCGTGATGGAACGGTCATTCTCTTCGTTGATTTTCTCT
>JASCZW010021834.1:0-10039 GCA_034211315.2 Aedes japonicus
GAACCAATAAGTTAAAAAAACACTTGTACGTATTGTACAATAGTCAACCAAATTAAGCGATCTGGCCACACTAGATAATGTCGAGAAATATACACCAAAAACCAAGATGCCCTGGTAAATGCTGTCCCGCTTGAATGTCCTGGAAGGCCATCTTAAATTATGACATAATCTTGGGATATTCTATGCCAAACAAACTAGCTTAGCTTTGTATAGCCCATAAAGCTAGTGTTCCAATTATAGACCTTAAGTTTTGAAGGACAGTTTGAATGACCTGAAACTAACAAGGTTATCCTATAATGTCTGTGGACGTTTCAAAATATTAACTGAATACATATGTTTGAATATTTATGGTAGCTTTGTATAGCCTGGTTACTACCGCATATCTTGAGTTCTGAACTCAACTTGTTACTTTGTGTAGTCTAAAAAGCCTTGGATTTTAAGATACAATTCAAAATTTAAAATCTACAGCTGCAGATTTTATGTTTTGAATTCCAGGAACGTTTGGATAACCTAGAACATCCAAAGATCATCTCATAATGTTTATGAGCTGAACCAGCCGAGGCTGAAAAGCTCAATAATAAAGATATCTAATCTCTAATCCATCTCATAATGTCTGTTGTTCTTCAAAATATTCTAAAAATTCAATGAATATGTTTCAAAACACATCGTAGCTTTGCATAGCCCAGACAGCTTTTGTTAGAACTGTAGGTCCTAAGTTCTGATCTCAACGATAGTTTAGATAACTTGGAATATGTCACTGTGTCACTTTATTATTGTGTTTTGACTTTATGAATATTAATTGAATATGTTTGAATATTTTTTGTAACTTTGAATTGCCTAAAATGTACTGTTACAACTGTGAATCTTAAGATCTGAATGCCAAGACAGTTTGGAACACCTGGACCATTTCAAGATTATCTTCGTGTGTGAAAGTTACGTGACGTAACTTTGTATAGCCCAAACAACTACTATTACTATCGTAGATTTCAAGTTCTGAACTCCAGGACCGTTTGGATTACCTAGAGGATCTCAAAGTTATAAAATAAAAACTGTTGACGTTCCAAAAGATTCATTGAATATGTTGAAATACATATGGTTACCATATATAGGTCAAAAAACGTTACAACTGTAGATCTTATGTTTTGAATTTAAGGACAGTTTGGAGTACCTAGAATATCCCAAGAACAATGTCGCATTATGTATGTTGGCCTTCCACACTATTCAATCAGTATTGTTAAATACTTATTGTCTCTTTGCACACTCTAAACATCTACTGTTACAACTGTAGATCATATGTTCTGCACTCATGGACTGTCTGGTTGGCCTGGATGATCGTTTATCTCGTGAGGTTTTTATTTACGCTCGAAAATATTTACTGAATACGTAGCGTAACTTTGTATAGCCCAAAAAGCTATAGTTACTACTGTAGACCTTAAGCTCTGAACTCAAGGACAGTTTGGATGACCTAGAAAATCATAAAGTTGTTAAATAATGACTGTTTTCTTCCAAAAGGTTAATTCAATAGGTTTGAATACATATCATAACCTTATATCACCCTAAATGCTACTGTTACAACTGTAGATCTGAAATTTTGAACTCAATTACATTTTGGATGACCTAAAACCTCTCAGAATGATACAAAAGTATATGTCGTTTATCAATGATAATCTAACAATACGTATGCATATGTACAATATTTTAAAACACTTTTCACTATCAATAAGCCATTTATTTTTTCTTACTGAACTTCTTCATATTCAGGATGTTCTAGGTCGTCAATTAGGTCTTAAACTCATATGCTTTTTATTTTTTCCAGATAGTTTGATGGAAAACAAATTTGCCCAAGACAGTGTACACTTTTATTCAGTCTGTGTGAACTTGTTAAAATGCTAGGTGCTGACCTTGAAAACAGAGTACGGAATGTAGGAGTATTGGAATCAGTTGTTTACTCAGAAAACGGCTGTAAATACCCTAAAAGATTTGAGACATTGAGAAGCAAGATATGTCAGAAGTAATTCTAGAACAGGCTATGCTGGAAGGTGTTTCAATCGTGCGTATAGACTTGTCTTCGCAAAAACGAGCTGCAGATCAAGGCCTTGGAGAAAAAAAAGTTGCTTGATTACAAGCTTTTTTACAAAATAAAACCCCAAAAACTCATACTGCGCCGCAGTTTTATGCATTTTTGCAGAGACGGGGGAAAACTTAATTCATTTTTCCTGTACTCATAAATCAAATGTATAAAAGATTTAAAAAATACTAAAATTTGGAAATCACTGTTTAGTCACTATTTGGTCACTATTTTTATTATTTTAGTCACTAAAGTCACTATTATTTATCCATAAATTCGCTACCAGCCCTGCAGATAAGACATCTTGGGGTCCTACCACGTCAAAGAATTGAGCATCTTATCGGTTAGATTTTCTTCGGGTGTAGTCTTTTGCGCGAGATGAGGGTGGATATATTTATAGCGTTTGTGGCTCCGCTTTCCAGTCTGCTCGTCAATGAAGTCTTAACAAGAATTCTGGCAAATTAATATACTTCTGGACGCAAGGTGGTGATTGCTTCACACATGGAAACTCTTTTACAATCTGTTTTTCTAGTTCAAGGAAAAACTGCATTACCTTGTCATGGTCGGATTTAAGGAGTATATCGAAAATAAGCTATCCACAAACTTTCTTTCAAATTATGTTGAAAACCGATATTTTATTCATACAAAAAATTGATCCTTTATTGTACGAGGTTAAACTTGAACATAATGAAGACCGGATGAAATTTAAGTTATTCCTTCACGAATTTTCGAACTTTGGATCGAATACTCTTCATCAAGTTCCGGACAAGTGTTGCATCGCATTTTTTCGACGCTTGAGCCCAAATTTTTTTGAACTCCTGCATGTTCCCAGCTGCCTTACCAGTCTTCTTGAAGACCCTCTTCACGATTGCCCAGTAACATTCGATGGGTGGAAGCTGAGGGCAATTTGGTAGATTAATATTTTTCTCAACAAAAACTATACCCTTTTCCGCAAGCCAATTGAGAGTGATTTTGGCATAGTGAGCCGACGCTACATCCAGCCAAACCAGTGGAGGTGTACTATGCTTCTTATATAAAGGCAACAATCTCTTCTGGAGACACTCAGATCGATAGATTTCCGCATTTGTAGTTCCGGTAGTGTAAAACATTGTTGACTTCAAACCACAGGAACGTATTGCTTGCCATACCAGTACCTTTCTAACGAATTTCTCCACTTAAATCGACCTGTCCGCATCGCTCACATCCTCCCCAATGACGGCAGTAAAGTATTGTGGACCTGGAAGGGTTTTTGAGTCCTCCTTTACATAGGTCTCATCGTCCATCAAAACGCATGCATCCGGACGCTGCAAAAGACGCGAATAAAATTTCTGGGCCCTTGTTGCTGCCCGCTTCTTCTGTTCTGCACTTTGTTTCGAGATTTCTGCTTCTTGTAGGTCTTCAGGTGGTTTCGCCTCTTGATACGCTGGATCATTCCGACACTTGTTCCTGCTTTTTTGACCAAATCACGTATTGACATTGATTTGTTCTTCATGATTAGAGATACCACTTTCTGCTCCAGTTTCGGGTTGGAAGAACCAGGTTTTCTGCCTCTTCCTGGCAGCTCATCCAAAGAGTAGTGCTCCCCAAACTTATTAATGATGGTTTTAACACTCGCATGATGAATTCCAAACCGCTTCGCCAATTTTCGCATAGTAATACCCTTCGCACTTAGCCATGTGTCCAGAACCTTAATTTTCACTTCCTTTTCAATACGCGACATTTTGAAAACGCAGAATTTGAACCGCACAAACAGGTAAACAAAAGAAAGCTGACAGTCAAACACACAACATGCAGTGTTCGGAGCATAAAAAACCATCACAAATACATGCGTTCAACGCAAATGTATGTGGATAGCTTATATTCGATACACTCCTTAGTTGGACATTTTCAACAAGAGGTTGACATATTCCAAGAATTCTCGAGAAGTTTTGTGAATCTGACAGAAGTACTACGGATTTTTCAAACGCGATTTTGTTTTATGAGGCGATTGTGTCTATTTTAAAAGAATCTAACAAAATAAAAAATGTGGATTTTTGAAATTTGTTGATGAATTGGGGTAAAACCGGCCAGACACAACATGAAACCCTGTTAAGTATCTCAATGTAATATGTGTAAAACGTATGCGTTTTCACTCAAAATATATTATGGTGATTGCAACAATATGAGTAGAATGAAGAAAAACCGTCAAATAAAGAGATATTGGGGCAAAACGGGATATCTAAAAGTACCAAAAACACGCAAAGTCGCTCCAAATTACTTCTTTGAAGATGTTATGTGGAATAAGTAGTTTCAAGCGAATATAACCTGTGATGATTGTTGCTGTTCGGAAAATAACAAGAACAATCAAATAATAGGAAGGAATTTGGGTAAAACGGGCCAGACACGGCATGAAATTATCCCTGTTAAGTTTCTTAATGTGATATGTGTAAAATGTATGCATTTTCACTCAAAATATATTGCGGAAATTGCAACTATATGAGCAGAATGAAGAAAAACTATCAATTAAGGGTGAATTGGGGCAAAACGAGCCTATTTCCGTACTTTGCACAAAACGATATCAGCGCCAATCGATTTATTAGCCCATTTCCCTTCAGGAATGCATTTGGTTTGGTTCTTTTTTTCCCACTGTGCAATGTTTGAAATCTTTCATACAACAAGCTAGATTCAGGCGTTATCTGGTTTAAATTTACATGAAATATCCAATTATTTTCTGCCCAATCTAGCATTCCCTTTATGTGCATGAGATAACGCAGAAAATTCAATGTTTCATTTTATCTGTATAGTGCTAACACTTTAAGAGTCATTCTCAGTCCCAGTCATTGAATTTAAAAAATATCCTTTCCATCGAACTAACCGCAGACTTTCACAATGAAATTTACAACAAAAGCTGTCAATAACACCATTCGAGCACATTTTATCGCACGTCAAGAACACTTGTACAAGCTGTTACCACTAGAATTCAACCAGTTGCTAATGGTTTTTGTCTCGCCTTTTAAGGCGAAGCAAAAGTAGGTAGCCGATCAAACTTATCGAACCACCAAAAACTGCTACTTGAAGCGCTGTTGAACATTTTCCCACCCCCCATTGGACGCATCAGGGTGGAAGAGCTCGAATAAAACATAAGCACCTAAATCGAGGGGAGCTCTCCTACCCTCTTGAATTCCGGACAAAGTCTGGAACGACCTAGGGCAGCTACTTAGTAGAAGTGTGTCTCTATATAGCAACAATATTGCCGCACCAGCTCACGTATTTCCGTTTGACTGCACACATCTCTAATTTCATTTTCTCGTTCTTCTTGTTCTTTTTTCTTCCCCCACCGCTTACCGTCTCTGTGTGTTTATGTATTTGTAATCATCCCACGCGCCAATTCATCGAAATCTGACCACCAACCCGCACCTGCACCCAACTATGAACGAGTCAACCTCCACCATCGCCAATTTCAGAGGATCGAGAATTCGTACAAGCATCGGGAGGAAACCACTTTATCAGCTCCAGCGGACTAGGTAATGCAATGCACACACTCCATCCTAATAACGCATTACATAAACACTAACACACTCTCACTATGCATTAGACTAGATTCGGCGAATGCACTGCAACCTATCACAATCACTGAACCGGTCTAATGCTCCCCCGTGACACCCTTCCCAATTCCACTTCAATTTTCCACCGAACGAAGCTCAGGATGAAAGCAAGATGGAGGGGTCCTTTTCGGCATTCCACGCTTGTCGCGCGGGGCTCTTAATCTGCAACAACATTTGCCATTATCGAACATTCTTGCTTCGTACCCACACTCACTATTCCGAAACCACCCAACTTTCACTTGCCCGACCACCCCCCCTCGGGGTCAGAATGTAGCACAATGGCAATTTCACTCGTAACGACACCAGGTACCAGTAAATAGCAGCACCAGCATCGAAATCGAATGACAAAACAATAGAATCATAAATTTTCCTCTGACTGGGCCACGCTGACAAGAACCCCAAGGACGACGGGCCATTCCTTTCCCGATGGAGCATTTATTTATTTTTTGTTCGCCCTGAATCATTGCACTAGTTCTATAGTAGCTACCCAGCGAACAAACGGTCAGAAGTAAATTGGAGCTTTCGGAACAGGAAGCAAACAAAAGCTCGGGGGAAAATCGTTTCATTTGTTCCTTCGGCTTCTGCGGCATCTCCCCCCATTCGACGGTTGATCTTGTCCGTTTCAGTTAGGTTTTCTGTCGGTGTGCTTTCCCTTCCAGAATTGCTTATTGGGGAAGGAATGAACCAAAAAAAAAAGCGTCGAGATAAAAGACGGAAAAGTAATAGAAAACTTGGTTGCCTTCCTCAATTGGTATTGTGTTAATGCTGTTTGCCTTTGCTTGCGCAGCGAAAATACTTTTCCTTTAATGTCTTTGATTTTCATCGTTTTCACGGGGGTTGTTACTTGTGTTGGTGTAGAATACATACTTTTTTTGAATTTCTTTAACTACTTTCGTCTGTTCAGCAGGTTGTCTCCATTAGTCGATACTCATACTGACTTACATTTTATTCATAACAAATTTTGCTTATGGTGATTATGTACTCTGAATCAATTATTTGTATGTAGTTAAACGTACTGTAAAAGGTGAAAATTTGACATGTTTATATTTTAAAATGAACACAGTGTAACTTTCTTAGGCACTCTTGCAAATTTAAAGAAGCGTAAGCAGAACACCAGTTTGCCTTAAATTGTTTCTCGTTCACAACAGCTTTTTGAGGTTTCTTAAGGTTCCGCTTGACGATGGCCCAATATTGTTCAATTGGGTGGAGCTCTGGCGTGTTGGGAGGGTTCGTTTCCTTGGGCACCACTTGAACGTTATTGGCAGCATACCACTCCATGGCCTTTTTTCCGTAATGGCAAGATGCCAAATCCGGCCAAAATAGAAGGGGAACAATTGTGTCGCTTCAGAAAAGGCAGTAGACGTTTTTGTAGGCAATTCCGCAGATAAATTTCCTGGTTGACGGTTCCGGTCGCAATGTAAACATTGCTCTTCAAGCCACAGGTACAGATGGCCTGCCACACCAGATATTTCTTCGCGAGCTTTGACAGTTTAATGTGTTTGAAAATATCTGTCACCTTTCCCCGTCCAGTTGCCGTATAAAATTCCTGTCCAGGAAGCTGTTTAAAGTCTGTCTTGACGTAAGTTTCACCGTCCTGTACCACGTAATCAAACTTCGTCAGCATCGTCGTGTACAACTTTCGCGATCGTGCTTTGGCCGACGTGTTTGGTTTATCGTCGCGATTTGGAGTCATCATTTTCTTGTAAGTCGACAGTCCAGCTCGTTGTTAAGCTCTATCCACGGTTGAAGGTGCCACTCCCAGCTTCTTTGCGACATCTCGGACGGAGAAGGGGCAACTCTTTTTGTCGCGCTTCTTTTTGTCGTCGCTGTGGCCTTCGGCTTTCGATTTCCATCCGATCCAGCATTCCTGGCTGTCGACAAACGTTCATCGAACACTTTTCATACGTTGGCAACAGTTGATTTAGCCACATTCAACAATTTTGCCAACTTGGCGTGAGAGCAGATTGTATTTTCGCCATGCTCGTGCAAAATTTTGATGCGTAGCTTCACTACCTTCGACGGCATTTTGATAACTGAAGTGCTAATCTCAAACTCAAAATAGAGGCATGATGCTACATACACACATCTTCAGAATGAAGGGTGTGCAAATTTCTTTAATGCACGATGAAAGGAAATGCGTCAAGTTTAAGTTGACCAAATTTTGATCGAAACACCCTTTCATGGGTGTCTCCAGACTCGCAAGAAATCAACGTATAAAGTTAATGTTTACAGTTTGTTTTGAAGCCGTAGCCATGAATTTATCTCAATTCTTTTTAACTTACACAGGTAACCAATAAGCAGTTCCAAAGCGTCTTTACGACAACCTATCAAGCACTTAATTCGCCGTAAATGCAACATAAATGCCACTTTTGGCCCAATAAACTGCTGCTTTACTGCAATGCTATAATAATGCTTCATTAATGCTTTTTTTGCATTCGAAATGCTTATAACAGGCTACAAGCATTTACATAGCATTTGAAATGCAGCTTTACAACCGATAGCTTTGAAGATGCTGATATAAATAAAGATAAAGATAAAGATAATGATATAATGCTAATATAATGTTGTAGCATCTGAAATGCAGATTTAGGGTTGATTTACTGCATATGCTAATGTTTATTGGTTACCTGGGTAGTCATGAAAAATTGACGCTTCAAACTTTGAAGCTTTGTCCAAGCATTTCAGAAAACTTTGATTCAATTTAGTATCAATTTACCACATAAGTTTTATTCACACAGGGTAGAAAGGTCGAAGAAGAAGACACTCTAAATTGAGGTGTTTTGCAATTTCTCTCCCTTTTTTTCGCGAAGTAAATTCTACAATTGAAATGGTTAAGTGAGGAGCTCTGACTTATTACAGTTGGATTTTCTGTGATTCTTGTGACGGTCATCAAAGTG
Source organism: Aedes japonicus (assembly GCA_034211315.2). Lineage (NCBI taxonomy): Eukaryota > Metazoa > Arthropoda > Insecta > Diptera > Culicidae > Aedes > Aedes japonicus. Next base: position 8,550 of record JASCZW010021834.1, read on the forward strand.
AACCGCATTCTTTCAGCTTTAATGAATAGAAAGGAAAATGGCACGTTTTTCCGGAAGGACCGATTAATCGCGGAAAATTAAACGTATCAACTGGGACTAAAACAGTTCGGTAAAGTGAAGTGTTATAACCGGTGCAGTGGAAGGTGCAGAAATTTTTGGGAAAAGTGCCCGATCCGGGACGAGATCATTGTTGAATCCTTCAGGGGAGACTGTTGCTACGCAGTCTGGCAACGCTGGTCATCTCACCGCCGCCGGACATGCGTGAGTTTTCTCACCCCTACCAGTGTACTTTGACATGAGCGATGTCACCCGATGTCAGGGAAGAAACGGAAGAAACAGTGAAAGAGGACAGAAAGCGCGTTCCATTTCAGATCGAAAGTCACATTATTGAATTTGTCGTTGTTTGCCTAGTTAGCTAAAATTCATTATAATTTATCATTTAAATTTGCAAGGAATCCTTTTATATTTATTGGAAAAATAAACCTAATTAAGAAAAGTGAGCTATAAAATCGATTATTCTAATTTATTACTAAACCTAACCTAAAATTGACCCCTAATAGGCTAAACTCAATTCTGGGAGATAGATACAGCTCTAGCAGCTCGAAGACATATAAGTTGCTAAATACTGAACTACAACCTACACTAAATTGTAAGTCTACTATATTACTATTAGTTAAAATTTGTAAACACTAATCTCAATAAAACCTGTAGCTTGAGCTGATATGGAAAAGAAAGTTTCCAACCGCTAACGAAAGTGTTGAGCTTTGTTCAACCGAACAGGAGACCATTTCTCTTGGTTGGCTTCTTTGCTGTCGTTTTCCTGCTGATGTTGCTTTTTTTGCGCGACAAACGATTGGTGGCTAGTCGGCACCAATACTATTGCTGCAGGGTCGATTTGTGATGGCACCAACACACTGTCGGGGTGTTTTTTTGTGAAAACGAATGACCGCTCCCAAGTTGATAAACAGAAGTTTTTCTTAGGTGTTTTGTAAACATGAAATTAGGCAACAGAGTGTAGTCTTGAGGTTTGATAGGCGGTGTTTCAATTGCTAAGGGTTTTTTTTGTATGAAATTAAAAGTAAAAATAATTAAAAGTCCTTGCGGTTGGTCTAATATTCCGCTGGAAATTGCGAGATTTGCGGGTGCGATTATATTTTGCTAGTGATATGATAAAAACAGGCTCAGCCGCAATGCACGTTGTAGGAAGAAAACCTTCGGGTTGTACCTTTATGTCGAAGGCATGGTATTGCCCTCCAAGACGAAATATTCTCAGCCAAGGTCTCAGCCACTGAACAGTAGAAAACGGCGTCGAATCCTGATCGGTATTACAAAACCACCCGATGGCCTTGGAGGAAGCAAAACGATAACCAGTTGGACCATGCAAATGGTTTTCAGACAATTGACAGTTGGTAAGTGCTTTCAAACACGCGGAGCGAAACAGGTTTTTGTTATCCATCTTGTCCCTATGTCGCTATCCCAAGTAACAAATT
>JASCZW010021835.1:0-10046 GCA_034211315.2 Aedes japonicus
GAGAAGAATAGAGAGGCTCTTCAACCGATTATGCGCACGGCTATGTTCCTGGCACGGCGTGGACTAGCTTTCAGGGGTCATCGGGATACTGGCACGTTTCAGTTAAATGGAAGATTTGACAAAGGAAGAGGGTTACTTTAGGTCTCTCTCTGAAGTTTCGAGTTGAGTTTGGAGATAACGTTTTGCGATGTCATTTGGAGAATTCCTGCCAAAAAATGCGAAGTTTATCAGCAGGAAATCACAGAATAATATAATTCAGGCCACTGACCACTGACATATCGAATGTGTCAACTCCTCATTGTGTGTAAGGTTTGTCAAGAATAATAATGTTTTGTGGAGAGTTCCTGCAGTTTATTCCAGTCACTGACACTACAGGGAAAGGTTTAGCCGATGTAATTCGTCAAGCATTGATTGATTTTGGACTTAACACGAAGTACCTCGTTGGTCAGGGATACGACGGTGCACGAGCTATGAGTGGGAAAGTAAAAGGCATCCAAGCTTTTGTGCGAGAACTTTACCCGAAGGCGCTGTATGTCCATTGTTGCTCTCACGTTTTAAATCTTTCAATCTCCGAGGGTTGTTCAGTTCCTGCAATCCGAAACTGCATGGGAGTTATTTTTTTCGATAACTCGTCTGCTGAGTGTTTATTTGCAAATAGAAAACCTTGATTTGGCAGAAGCAATTAACGCAGCAAGGGTAACCAAAAAGGCTCTGGGTGAAATGCAAGAAGATGCAGAAAATGCTTTCCGTAAAATCTTTTCTGAAGCGAGTGCACTCTGTGAATCCCTTACATTGTGTCCCTTACAAAACCCACAAGAGCTGGAAGTTAGAAAGAGAACAAAAAATTGGAGACTCCGGAAGAGTTCTATAAAAACGAAATCTTCTTACCTTTCCTGGAAAATACCTTGCAAGCTTTGGAGGAGAAGTTTGTCAAACATGCTGACATGTTGGCACCTTTTCAGCAGCTACTGGATGCAGCATTTGATCCATCGAAAATCTCCGGATCTGCTCAGCATTTAGCCGAATTTTACGACCTTCAGAGCACAGTAATTCTTGGAGACGCAATTCTTTGGTTTTCGGTACTCACGGAGAAAAAACTAGAAGGGACAGCCCAATGGGGTTGTACGCAAAGTTGACGTAGGACTACGAAGCAATGTGCAATCTAGATCGCTTGATTGTTTAAAGAGTGGCCGAAATTGGTTTCCTTCCAAATCGAACTCCTATACACTAAACGTTCGCACTACAACCTTTATTGATATAGCCTGTCTTGGTATCTACATTCATACATCTTGCTTTCACTGGAAATAATATGTGTGACATATGATAACAAGATACTCTATATCACGTAATATACCTTGCAGTGCGAATAAGTTTTGTTCATTTGGGAAACTTTTACTCAAGAAGCTGGTTTCATTCACCTCCAATTGCATACGGTTTCTGCTAGGCTTATGTGTGTACAACACTGCCAAAAGTGCAAATGTTGAAAACATTACGGCTTCGGTACAGGAAAGATGTTTTTCACAATCGATTATCCCGAAACCCAGCTCTCCAGCTTTCCAAAACACATGTCAACTTTCTTTTCCAGTTGTTTTGATGGCCCTAAAAGGAGCCATTTTGGGTTCGAGCGAACAGCTACTAACACCGCCTCATTTCGTCATGAAGCTGGTTTACTTGACCATGGCTTCGGTTCGCTCGGGAACCTCGTGTTTAGCTAGCTCTCCCGGCAGCTTGATCGAGGGGCAGTTTGAATTTCCAGAGACGTCAGGGCCATCCGCCAATTGATTTAAGTCAGTCGGGCAGATACGCTTTCAATCCGCTCGGAAATTTCAATTATGAAGCTGTTCATAATGCTTATTGTTTTGAAGGAAACGACAGTATCGGGTTAAAATGCTTCAACACCCGGTAGATAAGGTGCTATACACGGCAAAAACAAAGTACCTAGAATTGAGTATTTTTAAACTTAAAGTTGAGTACTGTTGTTGAACTGGAGAGATGAGTAAATTTGATTCTGCACATTAGGTAAACATTATTCAATGGGTGAGTACTTCATTGACAACAAATTTTTGAGTAAAAAAGGAAGTCATTTGCATACTTTTATTATTTGAAGTATATTAGATTTAAAAACCGAAAAACAATAAATATGTTACGGTATTAAACTAGCCGTTATTGTTAAAAATTAAGAAACAACAAAATGAATAAAATTATCAAGTAAATTTATGTTTTAAGGTATTTATTTTAAAAGTTGTATAACATTTACTAACTAACCGTGCGGAAAAGTTCTTTTCTTTGGTTTTTACGAGTTTTATTGCATTCGGTTAAATTTATCCTCCATAAACTTTGTATACAGTTATTCAAATTTGAGTACTATGGCATATACTCAAATTTGGCTTCCCGCACTGAACTCCAGAGTTGGGTGAAATTAACTTAATTTTGGGGACTTTGTTTCTTCCGTGTACGTTTTCTTCTTCCGAGCCTTGCAGCTGGAACTGTTTGCCTTCCGAGATGGTGAAGCAAGAGTGCACCTTAAGAGCATATTCTGTTGATATGATCGACCAACTAGAAATCATTATCCTTATTGCGTTGTAGATGGTTGTGGCCTGTTTGGGAATTCATAGTCTATTATTTCCGATAAACGTCTAGGCCAAAATAGTGCTAATTGAACGATAGACCAGCATTGGGAAATAAATATGTAAGATAATACAGATTGTTAACTCTTTAGATAGCATTTGGTGGCCCTAAAAAGGACCGTTTGGTTTTAATAATGATACGGCCCTAGTTGTATTTTCTACGATGGTTGAACCACATTACATTCCCAAAATAATTTGATTCCTATCGAATGATTGAAATTTAAAACAGCACAAGAGATATATTCAACCAAACAAACTCTTTAATAAGCAAACTGATTTGGTCGTACTGAAAAGGACGGATATAGTTGACGGGGAGAAACATTGTTCACGGTTGAACTTGGGGTTTCTTCTTGGTATTCTTGGTTCAGCTCCTCGTCGGTGCGGGTGGCCATCTGCAGGTGACGTGGGCTGATTATTGTCCCGTTGTTGTCACGGGTGGCATTTTTCCATCAACTCATAGGCTTCAGCAGCCTTTTTTTCTCGCAGCGATGTTGACGGGAGCATCGGCCCAAACAGCCAACTGCACCAACTTCTCTGGATAACGAATGCTCACCAGTGCACCCTCCAGTATGGTCGCACGCCTACTGCGTTGCTACAACACATTTTGCTCTGCACAGAACTACGACTACCGTAAGACTGAATCAAATTTTCATTCAACGAAGTCAATGTGATACTAAGTGCATCAAAGGGGACGAACTTCAGTTATTAGGCCACAATAATTAGTTTTAATTAGTGCACGCTAGACGGATGATTTTCTTAACATAAATGTTCCTAATTTGTTAGCCACTGCCAGCAACTAATCCGGTATGCAGAACTAGGAACTAAAACGAACTCAACCACATAGTCTAGTCGGTCTATGACGTGTCGCAATTCGGCTCGAATTATCCCTTCTAAAATTTCGTTCGATCGTTGTTCAACGGTCTTTGTGATATACTCCGGGACGCGGCGTAATTGAACTAAAAACCGACAAAAGAAAAATTCAACAAAACAAACTCTTTAGTGATTAAACTGATTTGGTCGTCCTGAAAAGGACGGATTTAATTGACGCGGGAGAAATAGTTTGCGATTCCCCTAGGGTTGTTTGTCTCGGTCACTGGCGTCTCTCGTAGCGAGGTTAACAGGAGCATCGGCACCAACAGCCAACTGTGCCAACGCCTCTATGCACTCCCGCTTCACTTTACTCAATTTTTGAGCACAATTGTATGGTATCCTTTTTCTCTCACGGAAATGTTACTAAATTTTCGTAAGAAGCTGATCTAATCAAAAATTGAGTTGATCCACTGTTAAACGAAAATTGAGTAACACATCCTTGAGGGAAAAGAGATAGCATACAATTGTACTCAAAAATTGAGTAGAAAGAAGCGGGAGTGTGGACAACGACTGCTCGCCAGTGCACCATCCAGGGTGCTTGCTGCCGCTAACTGCGTGCGAACAGCCACTGCACAGCCCCACGACTGTTGTAAGACTGAGTCAAAATTTCAGCTAAGAGCTGGTATGTCATGGCGTCGGATGCTATTGCACAAAAGAAGGCGGTACCAACGAAGGCAATGTGATACAAATTGCACCAAGGGGACGAACTTCTGTTATTGCGTCACAATAATTAGTTTGAATTAGTGCACGCTAGACGGATGATTTTCTCAACAGAAATATGCCTAATTTGCTTCCCACCAACAGCAACTAATCCGGTACGCATAACTTGAAACAATGGCGAACTCCACCACATGGTCACTGATGTGTTGCAGTTTGGCTCGAATTATCCCTTCTAGACTTTCGTTCGTTTGTTGTTCAACGTTCTATGTGGTATAATCGGGGACGCGACGTTTAATGATTGCCATATTCAGCCGTGATGCGGTAATTGAATTAACAACAGCACAATAGAAAAATTCAACCCAACTCTTTAGTTAGTAAACTGATTTGTCGTCCTGATAAGGACGGATTTAATTGACGGGGTGAAATGTTTTCGATTCCAGCTTTCTTTCTTCGTTCGGCTCCTCGTTGTTGCGGATGGCCAGCTGCAAGTGACGTGGGATGAATCTGGTCTTGTTTTTCACGGGCGGCGTTTTCTACAACGTGCTCGCTAAACACGTCTGTCGCATACGGATGCACAGCGAGAACTGATTATTGGTGTTCGGTCGTTCCACGTGTTCCATAATTGCTGGCAAGGTTACTGTGGCAGTATTAACCAATCAGAGCGTAGCGCAAATATGATGTCATTTTCGACCAATAGCTTTGTGCGTTCAGAAATTTGTGTGGGACGGGGAAAAGTTATTTTGAAGAAGAAGAAGACATTTGTTACTCGTTTCCTATGACCTTGCTAGGGGAAACACATTTTTCAACCTGTTGATATGCAAATTTGTATGGGAGCAAAAGAAGGTCATTTTCAAATGAAAAATTGAACTACTTATACTAATTGAACTTCATTCAAATTTTGATGCAAAAAATTTGTGAGTCTTCTTGATAAAATGATGCTTGAATAAAGTCATTCTGTTCAGTCGAACGAGAGTTATAAGCGTTCAAAAACCTTTCACTTTTGCGTAACGCTCTCATTTTTCATAATTTTGAAACGGCGCCCGGTATAGAAAAGAAAAACGTAGTCCTACGTTAAAACCACGGAATGCTGCTGAAGCCCTAAATGTAGGCAACGTTGATTTGCTTCCAACCATACATACACTGCTAACAATAATGGCGACACTCCCTGTTACGACTTGCTGTGCTGAAAGATCATTTTCGTCTTTGAAGAATTTGAAGACATATTTGAGAAATAGTACAGGAGAAGAACGGTTGAACGGTATCGCGCTTATGTATATCCACGAAAAATGTTGCTGTCACCGAAGAGGAAGTTTTGGAAGAACTGTCGAACAAACCTGAAAATTTGAATCGTTGTCTTAAGCTTATAATTTATATCGTTGTATGTTTGAAATCGACATGGAGTTTTCATAAGGGCCAATGTCGCAAACATAAACAATGGCTTCTTTTGCGAATTTCTTGAAAATGCTAACTCGCTCAAGTAAACTACCACTTCTATTATAAAGGGGAACTCCTGTTCTGTACAATCATCGTCATAATTCACTATGATTAAGTTAGCATTCTCGAGAAATTTGCGGAAAAAGTCATTGTTTACGTTTGCGACATTGGCCCTTATTTAAACTTTTTTCGAAATATTAAATAAACTTGAATTATAAAACTCAAATTTTGATGCAACTATTTTTCCAAAACATGTTACCTTCAAGCTCACAAAACTCCCCCACAACCAATTTCTGGTTGCGCTACTGCTCGATACCCTTACTATCTGCAAAGGTGCGGTCTTTATCATAGTTGTTCAGAAGGTCAAGGGCATTCAAAACATGGCACAATTTCATCTGGAATTCCACCGCTACGTGGCTCTAGTGAGCAGCAAAATTGAGCATTTTCAACTTGTTCTAATGCGTGATTGTGATAAGATGGATAGTTCTAGTCGTTGGCAAAGTTGTTCAGAAGGCCAAAGGCATTCGAAAGGTGAACTATTTTGTTTGGAATTTTCCTCGCTTGCCTCTTGGACTTTGTTGGGCTTTTCATTCCACTGTTCACAAAATTTTCAAGATGTTTATCATTGCAATAGATTTCGCGTGTTATTGCAGTTAGTTTTTTACACGGATTCCGGAATTAACGCGGTTTTTACACGTTTTTTACACGGTACGTATCCCCGAGGACGATATTGAGCTGAAAGAGGTTGAAAAGTTAATTATTAGTAGTGAATTGGCAGGACTGCGTTTCAGGCATGTTGAAAGCTCAAATCCTGGATCAAATGGAATGTCTTTTAACACCCACAGAAAAAATAATTAATTTTAACTGGCGCGTAAAATTTCGCTTCGTTTAATTCCAAGCCAAAGGAGACGTAAACAATGTTTGCATACAACAATGTTTGCAATCTTTCATACAACGGGCTGGATTCAGGCGTTATCTGGCTTAACATTACATGAAATATCCTATAATTTTCTCGCCAAATCTAGCATTCCCTTTATGTGCATAAGATAACGCAGAAAATTCAATGTTTCTTTTTATCTGTGCCGTTTAGGTAATACTAAACGCGATGATTTAGAACAACCGCAACCTGCTTATTTAGGTCGGTATCGTTCAAGAAGCAGAAGCGGTGATCGAGGTCGAAGATTTTATGAAGGATATAATCGACAGAGTAGAATTCGGAGCGTAAAAACAGCAAGGATAAATATGATCGTAATGTAAACAGTAACGGAGTTTACCTATAATTATTGTAGGCGTAAAGGACACATAAGGAGGAATTGCTGATTTTTGCTTAGTAAAGTGCTGTGAAATTCGTTAATGAAGTGGAAGTTGTTCAACCCGAGCAGCTTAGTAAATCAATCGTTTGAAGTTGCATGACTCTAGTAAGCCGGATATTGATAGCATGGAAATTTAATGTGTGAACAACATTAACAAACCATGTTTAGTGGAAGTAATGTTTGAACATATTAATCTCACTACCAAGGTAACCAATAAGCATTAAATAGAGCCCGTAAGTAGCCCTATTTGCGCCTTAACGACAAGCGATATAATGTATATGAGCACTATATTCACCTTAAATGCTATTCAAAAGCAGGTTTTGGCCCGCTATACGGCCAATTTAATGCTGGACCCCACGAAAAGAAGACGTCTATGTCGACAATATGTCATTCATTGGTAGCATGAATTGGTAACGTTTGCAAATGGCAGCTAGATGACAGCAGTTGAAATGTTGATCTGCTGCTGGAGATTAGCTTTTAGAATGCTGATTGAATGCTAGGTTTTAGATTTTATTCATTTTTCTGTTTTGCCTCTTATTTATTTTTTCCTCTCCTGTACTGATGATGATGAACGTTTGCTTTCTGTTTAGACCCCCTATTTTTCTTATGAAAGGGGAAACTCAAATTTGCTGCAGTTTTTACATTTCCTAGGATGGGATTCGAACTCGCTGCTTCGTGATCGACGTGTTTTTCTACCGCGTCTTTATCTTCTAACCTATATGGAACGTATGAGAACGGTTTTAATATTTGCCCAATATAAACGTCAATGTTCCCAGGTAACCAATAAACGGGGGCGACCCCGGCGTATTGGTTAACATCCATACCTCTCACGCCTAAGTCACGAGTTCGAATCTCACCCCCGGAGAAGTTACGAAAATGCCCAAAAGTGGTGTTCGACTGACTACGACGGGAGATGAACCAGCCCAAGGCTGAAAATCTCGATAATCAAGACAAAAAAAAAAAAAAAAAAAAAAAAGGTAACCAATAAGCATTAAAATAGGCACTAATTCTGTATCATACTTGCACTTAAGATTTTTCTGTGCTGTCTGAATGCACAGATGTTGTAAAATAGCATCCGCTAGGCTACCGTAATGCTAGCTGTCTGATATCTGCATTTTTGTTGCTTGATATGTTATTAGAATAACGCACTGAAAATGCTTAATTAAAGTTGTTTACAAATGTTAACAGATGGAACCGCAGAACTTGGATGAAGCTGATTCAATCACCAGAGTGAGGACTATTATAGTGCTTTTGCAGGAATAAGCGAGGATGATGAAACCCTTCGAAAATTCGGACACTTATCGATGTGTAAACAGCTTTAACTTAGCATTTTCAGTGCGTTCGTCTAATAATATTACACACGCTAAGACAAGATAACGGAAAATTCGGTAAAAAATACCGAAAACCGGACAAAAGTGCACATACTGAAATTATCGGTAAACATGGATTACCGAAATTTCGGTATTGCTGGAAAACCGGAAAAAACATTAATAATTACTTATTTTTGTACGGTAATTTTTACCGAAAGTGCTTGCAGGTCAATGAGAACATTTTTAACCAAATTTAGGTAAAGAATAACGATAAAATCTGTAAATCCACTTTACTGAAATAATAAGTAAAATCAAACGTTTGTTTTTCGGTAAATTATTCCGATACTTTAGGTTTTGCTACCAAAACCTAATTTTCGGTAAAACTAAAACCGTATTTTCGGTAATCTTATCTTAGCGTGCCAGCAACAAAAATTCATTTAACATTACGGTAGCTTTGCGCATGCTGTTTTACAACAGCTCTGCATTCAGACAGCCAATGTACAGCCAGCAGAACCGTAAATGCAAGTACACGGTGTTCAATAAGTTCGGATACACTTTCAAAATTTGTTAAAAAAATGAAAACATGTTTTTTTATTTTTTGGATTTATGTTATTGAAAGCTATGTTTACAAGGAACGTTTACAACATTTCTCTTGGAATGACCCCCCCATTGTACTCCTTAACGAGCTTCAAACGTTTCTCGAACGCGTCGCAGGCGGCACGCACGGACTGCATGGGCATTTCGTCCCAGATTTTGAGAATTACCGTCTTGAAATGATCCAAAGTGCTGACCTTGTATTCGTTCAGCTTCGCCATCATATAGGACCAAACAAAAAAGTCGAGAGGATTCAAGTCCGGGGAGCTGGGAGGCCACAAAGTTTTGTCCAGAAAGTCGGTTAAATTGTCCCGACACCAGGATTGAACCACATTTGCCGTATGGGCTGGTGCACCGTCCTGCTGGAACACGTAGTGCTCATCGCCGTAGAGGCTTCGGAGACTGGGGGCAATAACCTTTTCCAAAACCTCAGTTTTGTAGTACGCCGCGTTGATTTTGACGTTTTTTTCAATAAACACCAAGGGTAGCTTACCACGTTTGCATACTGCCCCCAAACCATCACCGACGCGGCACTTTGGAACCGAGGGATGTTTATATTGATTCAGGAATGCTGTCCCTCGATGGCGCCCACACCCGGTCATTTTGCACATTGTGCGGCTGCTGCAGCACGAACAGTTTCTCGTCCGAAAAACAAACTCCTGACCAGCGTGCCGAGAGAGGATCCTCTTAGCTCGATCCAACCGCTTTTTGCTGGTAGCCTCCGGAAACGCCATGGACCTTACGTTTTTTGTAAGGCCTGAAACCAAGGTCCTTGGTGAGTATGGTGTGAGCGGTTCCAATGGAAACGTTGAGATCTGCAGCCGTTTTCCGGATTGAGCGGTTCTTTTTGCGCCGAATTCGCTCCTCACGATCTTGATGACCCGTGGCGTCCTCGCTGAACGCGGCCGACCGGATCTCGCACGGTCATTGGTCGAGGACGTCTCCCGGTATCGCCTGATGGTCGTGAGAACAAAGTTCCGCTTGACCCCATGCGATTTCAGCAGCCGGAATATATCGCCGGGTCGCTCACCGTTCAAAAAACGCTTAATTACGAAGTCCCGATACTCTTTCATCGCGCGTAACAAACGAACAACAACTAACAGAATGTCAACACCGCGCACATTCGGTAGCGTATGAATGAAGCTAAAGCTGACACCAATACCAATGCAGAATATGTACATGGCGCATACCTACGCAATGATGAAAACTTGTATTCGAACTTATTGAACACCGTGTAT
>JASCZW010021836.1:0-10047 GCA_034211315.2 Aedes japonicus
AATTGTAGCAAAAATGCAAAATTGCAATTTTGCAGTTTTTGCAATCATATCTTGAGAAATCCGCATGATTCTGAAAAGGCAAATTTGCCCATCATGTTCCACAAAGCTTTTATGGAATAAACAAAGCCATGCAAGTGTGTGCAAGTGGTTATCGCTGTGTGCCTAGTGCCTCGACAATCGCAGCAACCGTTGGGTTTTGTTCAACCGTCAACAACTTCTCAATATGGGTGAAGACAATGGCACAGAACGCCGCTACACCATATTCCACTGTTGCTATTCCGCTGTCAAGTGTTCTATTTTTATCTGCACTCTGTATCACACTCCTATCGCCCTCTCATCAAGTCACCATGCGGTTTATGAAATAAACGAAGCCATGTGAGTGTATGTGCGACCGAAATTTGCTTCATTGTTGTAACGTTGAGTGCTTCAAAAACCGAAGAAACTGTAGGACTTTTATTCCATTCACCTCAACTTGTTGTGGTGACTGGATGGTTACAATGAAGAGCCGTCATGCTGACGGTCGCGGTTCGACTCTCGGTAGCGGATGGTAATCTTTTTTTGTGCGCCATTGAATTTACTACTACTAATCAACTGTACAACATCACGCACACATTGAATTTTTTCTAATCGAATTGATGTGTTGCTTTTTTGCCCGACCAATGTTGCTTTCTTTCTCCAAGTTACGATCCATTACGAGAGGAAACCAAATCATGCGAAATTGCATTACAATCTTGCTTTTTATTTTTGGTGTACGATAGGACAACAAATTGAATTCTTACTCATTGTGTTCATCACTACTTGCCCTTTTAAGTACCAACCACATCATTAACGTGACAATTTAATTCATCCCAAGCCAGTAACATTTCGTCAAACATCAACCGTATTAAGTTTAAAAGCTCTCCCATCGAATTTCAATCTCAAAATTACTCAATTTCCCGCAACGTTTCGAAGAAAGACTCCAACTCCCTTAAGCGACGAACCCGCCGAAAATGCCCACAGAGTCAAAGCGCGCCTCATACATAATTCAGTGCCACGATCGGTCAAACTGCTCAATATTTGATTATTCAAAATCAAACGTTTATTCAGCAAGCAATTATAATAAATACGGCTGCTCCTCCTTCACCCAATACCCCCGCCACACGAAGATCCACCACGCTTCGCATGTACCACTATCAGCCGGCGCGGTTGGATGCGTTGTTCTTCGAGTTGGACGAAAATTCAAATTCAAATTCAAATCGCGGCAATTGCCCGAATGCAGTGTGCGCTGAGAAAATAAAGCAGCATTCAATTCAATTGCATCAGCCTAGATGGGTATGTTTACAGAAAAAGTTCCCATCGTCTCGAAGAGAGAGTGTCAAGCCACAGCATAGGGTGGTCCCCGCGACACTTCTGGGTTGATCGGTTTTTCGCCCGGCAATGTTTCCCAAGTAATTACAAAGCAAACGGCGATCGTTTTTCGATCGATCAATTAGTGGAGGCCATCGACGAGGGGCTTTTGACGTAACATACGAGGAGTGTGAGTGTGCGCCTTTCGCGCCCGAGATGGGGAAATTATCTCCGTTCGCGTTCAAGACGCTTGTTTCTGCGGCGGACGCAGAGAAAGGAGGAAGTTTTGCTCGGAACATTGGAGTAGAAACATTTTCCTTGTTGAGATACGTGCAAAGAAGGGGTTCGCAGAGTGTTAAAATGGAGTGGAAAACACAGCACTGCGATGGCCATAAATTGAGAACAAAAGTTTTTCTTCGCCGCCGAACGTCAAAGTAAATTGAATTAAACTTTTACTTTCTAGCCGCACGGATTAAGACGACGACGGGTTAAAATCAACAAACGCGCGTAGAAGCGATTAGGAAATGGTATCTTTCTTTCGAAATTGCGGTTTCCGATTGGGAGACGGTGGGAAGTAGAGAGAGAGAGCTGGGTACTTCAATTGCAAGTAATTTAGAGGCGTTCGAAATGGATCGCACGGTGCGCTGAGCATGCCGAGTGCGGAATGTAGATGAGAGCACTTCGGCAAACAGCACTTCCCTTCCAATTAAGCGGTTAATTGTGGCCAAAGACAGGTCGATCTTTGTTGATTGTCGGGTTTTTGTTTGTGCGGAGGCGGGAGTGGGAACGTGAAAAATTGGTTTGCGGTTGATGTTTTTCCTATGTTGGATGTTGGTTGGTTTGCCAAGGCAACAGAGCTGAGTTTGTGGGAGGTGGAGAATGAACTTTTTTTTTTGGGCTGCACGATTGACTGGAGCCGTGCTGATCGCGCCTAGAGTTGTGTTTGACAGGGTATTGACAGATAGCGAGATGGTTCGCTAATCGTTAGTTGATGTAGATTAACGATGGTTTTCACTTTTACTGGCTTGTGGGGGGGTTTGCGGATCGGGTCTGACAGGGCTGGTAGATACGTAGCTTGCTCCGATTTTTCTATAATTGTTTGCTGTAAAATACGTGAAGTATAGAGCTGCTTGTTGAAGCAAATGAGGTATGGGTTCTTGATTAATTTGTTTCACTGAAGTATTAGACATTTACTACTAGGTTAGTCTAAAAGTTTTGAAAGTGGAAATTGATAGTGGAAATCACTTTTATTGCTCAGTATAGTCTCCTACAAGATCAATACACGTGGTTCAACGATCTGCCAACTTTGTTGTCCCACCACGGAAGAAAATTTCTGGAAGGCCTGCAAAATGCTCCCCTACGACGGCTATACCCTCTTGGTTTAATGAAAAATGCTTTCCTTCAAGAATTTTTTGAGGTGTGAGACCAGCCAAAAGTCAGAGGAAGCTAATTCTGGCAAATAGGGTGGATGCTGAAACAATTCGTACCCCAATTCCCTGATTTTTGCGATGGTTTTTTTAGCTGTGTGAGCAGGTGCATTGTCTTGATAAAAATGATTTTTTCTTCTGCATATACCCTAGCAGTACACTTGTTACAAATAGGTAAAAGTAACTGCAATGTGACTCAATTAGATCACAATTAAGTTGCTGCAACTAATTATGACTGTTTGGTGGTGCTTGGGTAGGGTATTTTTCCACAAATTTGTTCATCCAACCTGTCCAAAAGGTCACAATAATAGTCAGAGTTGATTTTCTTACCAGTTTGGAGATAATCTATTAAAAAAAATCCTTTTGCGTCCCAAAAAACTGACGGTAACGCTTCTTGGACGATGTTTGAACTCGAACTCGCTTCGGAGCCCAAGTGCTTGGTTCACACCACTCCTCAGCCTCTCATTTTGATTCTGGAACATGAAAGTAGACCCCAGTCTCATCCATAGTGATTCATTGACGCAGAAGATCGTTTTTGGTTTTTCTTTGGTTTTAGTTCTTCTACTGCTCCATAGATATCGGCTGGCTCCATAGAAAACTTTTCGACTAACCTAGTATGGTAACAATGCACAGTATTTTAAGGTGCAAGTTGTAAAAATCTAAAAACGTTTACTGTTATGGCAAATTTTGCTCACTCCTATGAATTTTTGATAACACGAATTCCACAAACCATAAACATTTCGTCCATGAAATTGCTGCCCAAGTAACAATTTTGGTTTTATAAGGGTTCTGAAGAGCATGAATTAGACTTCAAGAACGCTATAAAACCGTGATAAAACCAGCAATGTTCCTTGGGTGAGGTACTTTAGGGTTATGATCGACGACACGCTGTTCTTTATCTGCCACGTCGATTACGCGTGCAAGAAACCTTTTATGGCTATATCGGTATTATCCCGCATGATATCGAATACTGCGGCGGTACATGGGAGCAAGCGTAACCTCCTGGCCAGTGTCCCCTGTCCATACATACTTAGGAACGGTGGGCTGGCACGGATCACTGCTTTGAAAACTAAGAGCTACCTAGGAAAGGTCGAGAAAGCACACTGATTTATGTGGTTAGTGCATACCGAAAGGCATCAGGCGACGTGTCCTAGCAGGGACTATTCTTATCTTCTTCTTTTAGCATTTCAAGCATATTGCTTTCACAATTCACATATTGCTTGTTCTCAGCTTAGTGTTCTAAATGCACTTCCACAGTTATTAATTGAGAGCTTCCGATGCCATGTACCATTTTTGCATTAGTATGATTGTGTGGCAGAAACAATCATACCCTATGCCCAAGGAGCCAAGAAAAGTTCCTTGACGAAAAGTTCCTAGACCAGGCCGGGAATCAAGCGCAGCCACCTCGAACATGGTGTTGCTTTATAGCTGCGTCTTTACCAAATAAGCGAAGGGAAGGCCCCTTGATGGGACGATGTGGTGTGCAAAAGATCACTAGAACCGCATCTTTGGTTAAGTGCCAGCGAGAATGGAATAACTCCACAACAGGTCAGTGGACCTACCGAATAATCCCGGAACTATCCGGGTGGATCGGTAGGTGATATGGTGAAGTGAACTTCCACTTAATGCAGATTCTGTCAGGCCGGGGCTGTTTTAGACAGTATCTGCATAAATACGAGAATGCACAGCCTTCCGAATACACTGAGTGCGTGGGAGTTGAGCAGTTGTTCTGCGCAGGTCCTCGCATTTACGGCGCAAGATTCGGCATGATAACCGTAAGCGGTCACGACACGACTCTGGACAATCTTGCCCAGAGGATGTGCTAAGATCGGAACATCTGGGACATTGCATGCACGGCACCCTCTCAAATTGTCCTTGATCTCCAACAAAAATGTCGGAATGACCAACGGCAGGTTGCAGGGACACTAGCAGCACACTTGTTGCAAATCAGTTAAAGTTACCTGCATGCTACTCATTTAAGTAACAACTAAGTTACTGCAACCAATAATGTCAGTTTTGTGTTGCTTGGGGACCAACTTAAGACCTAAGTAGTTAGACACAGTGGGGCTTAAATCACAATAGTCCCCTCCCCGAAGTAAAACCAAAAACTGGTTCCGGGGAGGACCAGGGGCTCAAGGCACGAGTGTGTTTTTAGTGGGTAGAGGAATTGGCACCTGCATCTCCATGCCCTGTGTTCTCCAGGTGTCTGGTTGCAGATTCTCCATACCGTTAAAAAAACGCACGAACACACGCAATCGCGCAGGTGGGAACGGGTTTGCGGGCATGTATGGCTAACGCTGATTGGCGAATGCCGGTCAATGCTGACGAAGTTCGTTAGCGTGGTGATGGACGAGGAAGCCTACATCATTAAGACTTCAAACAGCTTCTTGGGTGGAATTTTTATACGCCGACGGGCAGAGGAAATATGGCAGACATATTCATTTCACACTGCCAAACCTCAACAAAATTTGGTTATACACGGTTTGGCATGATTTTGCACCGTCAACCTGAAAAATAACGTCCGCGAGTGTCTGGAAAACACACGAATGTACCGTGCTCCCGTTGTGTGAGAAAAGGCCATGGAATGGTAAGCCGTCAACAATTTGCAGGTAGTTCCCGAGGACAAGAGCCCACCTAATTCGCCAGAGCCTCACCTAATTGAGAAATATTGGGCAATCGTCTAGCGGAACCAGAAGAAGAGCCCAAAACGGTGAACATAGTGAACGACGTGGCTGTATACGATTTAATGTTCCGAGTTATGCGAATTTGATAAAGATTCTGGATTTAGATTTGAAAGCTGAAGCTGAAATTTTAGTTGAATAATTTTCTTTTATAGTTGTTAAAAAAATTATTTGACTTCCTTAATAAAAAATCAAAAATCAATATACACGCTTTCATGTTTGACCAAACTTTGATTGTAACAGCCGCTTATGAAATCAGTAATTCGTGTTTCAATTGTTTGATATTCCAGCTTTCTTTTCCCAAGTAAGATCGTCAAAACCATCCAGCTTTATTGAGTTTTATTAAAGTTTTATGAAAGCCACTAGCAATCAATTCGGTTTAATTATGGCAGTAAGAGGTGCCAACAGGTTTCAAATTTTGGTCAGGTTTATGAGAACCTACACAGCTTTTTTACAACGATCCTAAAACCTGGTCTTCTTAAATTCTTATTGCTCCTATACAAGGTTTAATGACGACTTTATGAACTCGTTAAATGCTGTTTTGAAATGCCGTTCTAGGATTCATTCAAATTATCTTATTATTTTCAGATGAAAAAGCATTTTAAAACCATACTGCCTCCAGGAAATGCATTAAACAGCAAATTGGAATTGAGGAAACCAAATGACCAAATAGTTTTATAGTAGCCATTGCGAAGCTAAATTGGCTTTTTGGTTAAACTGTGATTTCTATAAAATATAAGAAATATATTTTCTTTTAAGAAACATAAGAAATCATTGAAATGTAGAAACATGAATGCACCAAATTTTAAAATGAAATGCAAATGCACTGTAGATCAGAGACTAATTGTGGCAATATTTTAAGTAACCTTATTGAATTCCATCAATTTTCAGGAATTTCATGATTAATTTATCAAAGATATTTGTTTCAATTTTGTTTTGGTTGATGTAGGCTCCCATGATCCTTAAAACGCATTTATTTTTGGCATTTATCGTGTCAATATTCATCATAAAATTAAATGCGCATATAATTTGGAGCATGATACACTTTAAAAAACTCAATTTGTTTTGGATATTTTGTAATCAAACAAAATTTCCCGCAACACTAGAACTTTTTTCTTAGATATTAGTTACTGTTTAATGAATTAGAACAGCAGAGAATCGAAAAAAGCAGAACAACAAAAACCAACAACGATATCACCAATAAGTTTGACAGCTGTAGCCATTTGGTCCTATGCTGGTTTTGATGGCAGCCAATAGGTTTTATTAAGGTTCCTCAAGTGGTCATAAGATCTTTAACCAGAACGTTTTGAAAATCTTTATGGTCTTGTAAAGGTTTTATCAATTTGTTTTTACAACCGTATATAGAGTGGGCCACTTTGTACACATTTTAGCTTTCAAGATGCATAGAGGAGGTGTTGGTGGACAAAACAGTTTTGAATGTAGTTTTATCAACAAAGCCGGGAGGAGTGCTATGGAAAATTTATTTCTATCCAAACTTTGATTTGCTTGGGTTGAGTTCTACTCAGACTCACTAGATGAGAACATCATCTGTTTAAATATCATTCTTGATAGATGCAAATACATGCACTTCCATCGAGGCATTTGAACAAACTTCACCTTGCATCCCTGAGCCATGACGTGTGAAATCTAAGAAATGTTTATGGCATTCATACAAATCTCTATATGCACACGTCGCTTTTGAATACACCGGTGTGCTGCCTCGTGCAGAGTTAAAATTTTGATTGTTCGATCAGCGATTTCGCTTTACAAGCTCTGAAAAACATCCCTCGCCTCCCTCACCTCCCTCCCTCCCACGGCCCTTCCACACCTGTTCACCTTCTACTTGACACACTGTTCCACACCGCTCTGTCCGGACTCCGAAATGTCCAAACATTTACACGTGATTGCCGAGCTTCCACATTTTACATGCGCCGTACGATGAACGAGTTTTAAATGACTACAAATCAACCAAAAAGCAAAGCTCGATCGCCATTCATGCCACAGCGGCCGAAGCTGAATTGAGTTGTCATGAGGCGTAATTAGTCGCGGGTAAACGCCTACCGAATTTCGAACCGGAGAAAGGCATGGAACCGGTACGTAATTCCGAATCATGCATGCTTGCATTCAGGCTGCGTGGGAAATGCAATTTCTTCCGTATGTCTTATGTCATAATTGACACCCCCCTCCCTTGGAATGAGATATCAATTTTTCATATAACCTGTGCATATTGAGTTTCCATTGTCCGCTCGTTTGATATGCAGTTGGAAATTTTACTCCTCTTTGGCCGCCGAGTACTTAGGGTTATTTGTTTCTCACGACTCACTCCCCGTTGGATCGGAGCATCACACCGCCAAAGTCAAGAATTAACCAGTAGCCAAGTATTACTTTTTACCCGATATCCAACCGGCTCGCTGGAGTATTGGAGAACTCCGGGTATAAGTTGATAATTGATGCGCTAATGAAGTTAATAAATATTGTTGTGGCACATTTTTGCACCACTCTCGGTTCCGTGCGCCACCACCAAGACACGATTGCTGGGTGGAGGAAGAACCAGAAGTTGCTACTTCTTCGGCCCTCCGGATGGGTGTCGAGTTTGATCAGCTGTAGGATCAGCGGTAATTTCCTCCTCTCTTGCCAGTTTACGGGTTAATGGTGAAAGACGAGAATGACTCCGATGAGGGGATGTGCGGAGCGAATGAGTAACGATCTCTGAATGGAGGCAAATGAACTCGTAAGTTAGATTTTATGAAGCGGTTTAGAGTGGTGTAGAATTTAGCCGGATTTCGACGTCGGCCGATTCCCGCTCGTTAGGGACGTCGAAGGGGTGATTCGTTGATTGGAAAGGTTCGGTTGTTCATTAGACCCGGTGGAGAGGGAAATAATCTGTTTAAAGTTCTCGACTTTTTTCGTCAAATTGGATTGAGCTCGAATCAATTCAGATTCATTTGCCGTGACTCAGACTGACCTACCCTGGGACCGGATTTACTCGCAGGGCATAAAAGCCCACACCTTCATGCTGAAAATCGCTCACCGGCTTACGCACGCATCGAATCGTAAAGCTGTCAAATCCTCGTTCCACGTGATTGCATTCGGATCGGATCCAGCCGAGCCGCACGGGATTATGACAATCGACGACGTCTCCATCGCAACGCTTACGCAGGGTTTCAGCTTCAATAGCATTCAAACTCGAACACACAACACGCGACAACTTAATCCAATTGTCCAAAGCTGAGGCTGTGTCGTTTCCTCCTACTTGTCCGATGAACCCGTATGCATTTCCATAGATCAATCGCGTCTAGGAACATGCGATTCGGATTAGCGATTCCGCTTCACCACTCGAAGATCTGGGCCAACTGATTGACCAATTCTTCAAGATTGTGGAATTGTGCAAATCTCCCAGCATCGTACTGAGACCTCTTCATTGTTTCAGCCGAATCCTCCAAAGCAATCGCATTCATTAATCAAATTTTGCATTTGGAAAGCTCTCCGGATGCCTAGCAACTCCTTCAATTAATTAAGCAATTTCGCTGCGAACCGAAAATAGCTCTCTCCAGCTAACAATACCCGTGTGGAATGATGAGACCAGATCTTAGGCTGCCATCAATAGTGAATGGAACGTGAACGTGAAAGAGTATAGAAGTGCTTAATGAAGATGAAATTCGAAGACCAGTGAGCAATTTACCGAACAAAAGTGGGTGCGCGAAATTATCCAATCATACCCCTCGTTAGCACGCGCGCCCCCTGGCGGTCGTCAGCGGTGTGACGAAATAGTAAAGTGATTGCTCTTGTTGCGAATACATAGTTCGTGTTACGCAATTCGACAGTCAGCGGAGTTGGATATGATTTATGATTTCACGCACCATCTCAACACATCGACCGAAAGGGCAATGTTCTCAACGGTTTCTTTCCCCAGGATTGGGCGATCGAACTGCGTGCCCCAGTGCAATTGTTTCCGATTTCGTTCGGCATTTTCGGGGTGGATACTAACGAGCCCCGAGGGGATTGAACCGTTCGCCCTTCCACGTACGCCAAGTTCAATGGAAGTGTAGTGGCGGTGACTTCGTTTTACATAATGGTCACAATATTCAAATTTGACCGGGTCGATTTATTGTCGTCGGTGGCGGCGTCGTCGGAGGCGACGTCGTCGCGATATGACCCAATTTCGCCGGTCGTAAATTGTGTACCACACTCTGGGAGTATTCGAGCTCTGTCGCGTGAAATCTCGGTGCGTATTTGTGCGGGAAATTTGAAAGATTGAGCTGAAATAAGTACGATGGCGTCGGTTGATGAACCGGCTTTTCTGTTGGGTGAAATTCTACTGCGAACCATTCGGGTTATCAGTCAATGGACTTACACGTACGAAGAAGGATATTTACTTAAGTTGTACCAATTGCAATCGCATTGTGAAGGTTATACCTGAAAAGATGGAAAAATGAAAACAACATTAGAATATGAAATTAAATTGTCTAGATATTGAATAAAGTTGAAAAATGTTCATAATCCTCCATTTCTATAAAGCTTTCTCGTGGTTGGTTATTGGAAAATGAGATATAGTAACTTCCATTTAATTTCAACTACCTTTATTATCTATCTTGACATATGCGTAAAGGGTG
>JASCZW010021837.1:0-10026 GCA_034211315.2 Aedes japonicus
ACACGGTCGTTTGAAAAACCCATTAATGGGTAAAAAACACCCATTTTCGCTAGAAGTGTCTCTCCCCATTTAATGGGTAAACTCGAGTTTACCCATTAATGGGTAAAAGCAGTGTATGTCACAAAATGGGTATTTATTCACCCAATTGCGAAGAAGCCAGGTTTTTCCATAATGGGTAAAAAATTACCCATCTTTGCGTATAGATTATGTAGCAGTTTGGTAGATTATAAGTTCATGGTTGTCATGGTGTTAAATGAATAAATGCAATAAATAAAAAATGATAATAGTTGTACTGTTTATTCATTCCTTTTTTGATATACCTAATACTAACCTAAATACTTTTGGAAATAAATCCTTCAAACATGCTGCCGACTGAGGTTCCCAAATGTTGATAGTGAAGTGTTGAGGTTATGTCCAAATTTGATGTGCTGATCCAAATCACCCAACGTATTTTCTTTACGATGTATACACATCCATCAATTGGGTAGGGATAACCTTGTATAATATTTAAAATAAATGAGCGTTTCAAATAAATAAGAATAATAATCCTTACCCTTTAGATTTCCGTATGAATCTGTGCTCAACTTCTTTCTAAGTTCCTCCATGATCATGTTTCCGTGTTTCACCAACATTGAACTATTTTTTCACCCATTTTTGTTATTGTATGAGGTTTTCTCTAATGGGTATTTTTTTACCCATTGTCTGATTCAGAAATTTCCCATTTTATGACAGATAGGAGAGCTATTTAAAAATGGGTGTTTTTTCACCCATTAATGGGTTTTCGCAAACAACCGTGCAGGGATCTGGCGAACAGAGATGTTCCTGTACACGGTTGTTTGCAAAAACCCATTAATGGGTGAAAAAACACCCATTTTCAAATAGCATACCCGTCTGTCATAAAATGGGGGAATTCTCAATCATGCAATGGGTAAAAAAATACCCATTGAAGGAAACCTCATACAATAAAAAAACGGGTATATTTTTACACATTAATGGGTGAAAAAAAGTTCAAAAACCAAGCGTATCCGGTGCATTTTTGGTGGACAGCGCAGCTTGTTTTATTTTTTAATTTTATAAAACCTAACATAATATTCGAAACAATATACTGTTGGAATAACGCAAGTAAGACATACGATAGTTTTTATAAATAAGAATCTAATGCTTCAAAATTATGCTTCCAGATCGTCGATTGTAAAAACTTGTGTTAACAACCGCTTTGTGTGCACGGAACATGGAGGAACTTACAAAGAAGTTGGACGCAGAATTATTGATTTTTTAATAGATTCTTCGTTTCCATAGGCATGAATAAAGACTAGTAAAAGTATTTCATTTCTTTTTTTTTTGTATTTTATCATTAAGTACCATGAATACTATAAATTTACTATTTACCAAACTGCTTAATAATCTGCACCCAAAAATGGGTAATATTTCACCCATTTTGGAGAAACCTCGATTTTTTTGCAATGGGTGAATAAATACCCATTTTGTGACAAAGACTGCTTTTACCCATTAATGGGTAAATCAAGTTTACCCATTCAATGGGGAGAGACACTTCTAGCGAAAATGGGTGTTTTTTCACCCATTAATGGGTTTTTGCAAACGACCGTGTAGTCAACATCTCTAACGACCAAACGTCAACAGATTCATTGTTTGTAAACAATGATGGCGTTCCTACCCGTAGTAACAAACGTCAGGCGGGGCCTTATTCAAATAAGGCCCGTGATATGTTGCATACTGACAAACGCTAGCAAATAGGATAGGGTTGCCAGGCCCCTGCTTCAAACGCAGTGGCTGGCCCACAATTGATACGTTGCGGATGCGTTTGCGTGAATTTGACAGTTTTCTCATAGGTTTTCTGTCAAATTTACGTCAACGCATCCGCATCGTATCTATTGTGGGTGACTCTTAAAATGTTGTTTGTGATGCAACACTAATGTCGTTTTCAATTGTAAGCCTGCGTCAGAGGCGATCTCGACAATCAATAAATGAACGAAAAATAGATTCAGAGTCAAGCCAAATGGAACGTCCATTAATTACGTCACGCAATTTTTTACTATAACCCCCCTCTCTTTGTCACGTTTTTTGTATGGTCCTTCAACATTTTTTGGAATAGGGGGTTTTAATTAAAAAAAACCGGTTTTTTTCCAACTGTATCGATGATGGGCGTTCTTCCTAACACATAAATATTGTTTATTAATCTCAACTATTTTTCTAGATTTTTAAACAAGAAAAATCTAATCACTTTTATTTTTGCAAACTTATATGCAGTTTTACAAAGTGACATTTATGCAAAGTGACAGCACTTAATTTTCAGTTACAGGGGCTCCCATTATGACATATATGACAATTTTTGTATGCTAAAAATCAATGGTTGGTTCGTTGGTTTAAAACAAATGTTTTTTGTAGCGTGTTTCATGGTGAAATAGGCTGGTGTTGTCTTGCAATCATTAATTTTCATAATACTATGAAATTATTTTTTCGATAGTTTCGCTTGTCAAAATTAAAAATTAAATTGCCGGTATATTGTTATATTTATTATTGAACCATATTATAATCCATACCCTTAAAATGCACAGCAAATAAAGTTGTTGAATATTACACAGAATCAGATGTACATGGTCATTCCATCGGTTGTGTAATATTGGGTTGTCTCGATGTACTCCATAAAATGATGCACTGCGTATCGATGTAATTTGGTCGATGTAAACAAGACAACGTGACACATCGCGACGTACTACATAGTCGTGATGTAACGGGAGCAATCTGAAAATTATAATGTAAATGAAATTTTCGGATATTATTCAATGAAAGAAAAAAATAGTTACAGTGGAAATTAAAACAAATTTATGCTTTTATTTTGAACATTTGTTTCAGTCAGTGGATCTGTCATTTCTTCGTTCAGTTTTTCAGTTTTCACTACGATATTCTTTGAAGCCGTCGATTCGTCCTTCTTTCTCATCCTTTTCGACCTTAATATTCAACGGAAGCGGAAACTCTTCATTCTTGCGGTCGTCACCCTCGTCAGAACCAGCCACTTCACTAGCTCCACTTGCAAGCAAAGATGATCCACCACTACTTCCCCAGAGATGCAGGTTGTTTTCATTTCTTTCACCTGGTTTACTTCCACCATCATTTCCTTTACTTCCTCCCTTGCTCGAATGATCGAATTTTTTGTCCATAATCCTCACCGTCGGACATGTTGAATTCTTCTTTTCTGTCAATTGCATCCGAATAATACTCAGCTGGAGATTTTGCTCGTTCCACCAGCACCTTCGTCAGTGTCTTCAACCTGAACATCGTGAACAGGTATTAATCGCGCATAGAAGAATTGTACTAAAGTTGGCAAATCCATGCTCATTACAAAGGTAATGGCATAAGACCGGTCATCTAAGGTCAGATCTGAACCCCCTGAAAAGGCGTCGTTTTTTAACAGCCATGGCAGTAATTTCATGCACTTCGGTAGGATCAGCTGCCCAGCATATGAAGGCGAAGCGCAAATCTCTTTCGATAGCATGCCAATATATGCGCTGCTCTGTTGATCAATTTAGGATTGTCTTCAAGTAGTTTGAATAGGCCTGGCTTGGCGAAGAAAAGAATCGTTGTATCCAGATCGCAGCTGCGGAATAAATCCGCCAATTGGGTGCACGTTTTGAGGCTAAGGTTCAGAATACGTAAACGAGTAAAGCAGCGCTAAATGGATGAATACATTTTCATCCGTAAGCTTATCATCGTGTTTGATCTCAATTGCCACTACCGTCACCGTCTGACCTACAACAGTTAATAGAAAGTCACAAACCAATACTGGTGATTTCCATATCCGTGGTGTTAGACATAAATAAGTGTCTGAAAAAGTCGGTTGGCCTCATACCAGTGGATCTACGAACAAGCATGACGGTGTCAAATGCAATAAATCGTTCGAAATATTTTTAATCAAATCGTTCACCAAACGGTATCCGTCTATATCACTCTGTAAAACAATACTCTAGTGGAATAACCAATACAAGAAGGGTATGACCATATAACCATAGACCGAGGGGCGCGCAAGAACATTTGAGTACAACACACGCTTTTTGAAAGTATTAAAAATACGCGTTTAATACGGCTAATTATACTTTGAGCATGTCAGAATACCCACTTGAGAATTTAAATACACCTTTATTACAATTATATACCTTGAGTGCTCTGAAATACATTTCTATTAAAATTTGAATACTAAAAGTACAGTTAAATACATTTTTAATACTGTAGATTAATTTAAAAACTTTTAAGTGTTGATCGATTATTTTGATAGTAACTGCAGATTTCGATACTCAAAATACATTCTTATTACAGAGACATAGCTTTGAGTACCATAAATACATTTTAAACACTTTTCAATAATTTTTAATACCTAAGAAATCCAAATCAATACATCGAGTACCATTTAGTACATGTAAAGTATTTAAAATCCCCTTAAAAATATTCAGACTACAATTTACATCCTTAATACCAAACAAATATATTGGATTACAGTTTAAATACCTCCAGTACAAGTGAGCACATTTTAATTACTTAAAATATTAAACACACAACACACTATTATAAAGCCACTCATTTGATACAGAAAACCACTCAGTTTTCTATTATGATTCCTATTCCAAATTGGTCTAGTTTAGCGAGAATTTATTTATTTAAAATTTATAACTTGAAAATTGCACTGCATTGACAGAACTCAAGATGGTTGTGTTCAATATTAAATTTACCACATCTAATAAGGTTTCTCTGTTGACCTCGGTTTTGACCCAATAACATTTCAACTCAATATGAGTAGTCCTAATAATAGCGTGTAGGTAGAATCTTGAACATTGATTAAGAACACGCTCGAAACACCCTCTCTTTCATTTGTATTGTCCTTTTGTTTGCTAACGGAAAATTAGATGAGAGCATAAAAAGGAATACAATTCAACTCAATTATTGAGTAGAATGGAACGAGAGTGTAGAACTCTTAAAACACTCAAGTATTTTAAATATATTTGAGTCCTTTTAAATCTCATTAAATACTTTCAGGTACTCAAAATACTCATAAAATACTTTTCAGAATTTTAAATACAATTCAAATACTCTTTGAGTAGCTAAAATATTTTTCAAATACTTTTGGTTTCTTTGAGTTCTTTAAAATACTTTTGATTACTTTAAATATTCAAAAGTGTTTGTAATTACTCTGTAAATCGAGTTAAATCTGGACGTATTTTCAATACGACACACTTAGTAGAATGCTCTGCGTGCCTCTCGCCATAGACTAACTCTAAGACCAGTAGGTCCCATACAAAAACTTGTACGAAACGTTATTGTTATTGTTTATATTCTGCACGTTGCAGCGCTGAAAGTTTGTACAATGTCTGCTAAAAAGGGCAATAAACGTGAGGAGCAGCGGAAACGTGAGGAGCATTCGAGAACAAAAAGAGGTGCTGTTTGGACCATTTTCAGCAACTCTAACGAAGGAAAAGCGTAACAAAGCGTGGACGAGTATTGGTGAATATGCTAAATCCATCGGTGCTTTGCCCAATGTCAAAGACTCTTTGTACGTCCGAGATGTTTGGTGGCCAAATGTCCGAAAAATGTCGATGGTGTGTATTAAATTTGATTGACTATAAAATAATCATAACCGATGTCTCAAATTTAGGAAAAACGGGACAATTCCAGAAGAACAGGTACCGGTGGTGGACCTGAGGCTAGGCCGAACGATGTTGATAAGGAGTGTATCGAAAAGTAGTTATAAACATTCGATGCGTTATTACGCATAAACTACTGTATATATTTTTAGCGTGTAAGCGCCATTTGCTTTGTTTACATGTCAAAAATGATTATTCGGTTCATTCATTTCCGTTGATAAAGTTGTATTCAAAATGTCGCGAATTGAATTTGAGACTAAAAAGAAATTCTGCACACTTGGTGCACCGAAAAGGGTGTTACTTACAACCAGATTGCGAAAAGAGTAAATGTTCACCCGGCAAGTGTAAAACGCATCATCGAAAAGTTTGGTAAGGAGTGCTCCCTCAAGGATTTACCAAGAAGTGGCCGGAAACCCGGCTCCAGCAACCCCGATTTGGACCAAAAAGTTGTGGATTATATTCAACGGAACAAATCTGCCTCTACTCGCGATCTAGCCAAGTTCAGGACCAGCATCGGAATGATTCAACGAATCAAGCGCAGGAATGACTTGAAGACGTACAAAAAGCAGAAAGTGCCCAAACAAACTCCGGAACAAAAGTCTCGTGCCAAAACCAAAGCTCGAAAGCTGTACAGCTGCATTTTGGACAATGTCGACCAGTGCATTTTGATGGATGACGAAACATACGTTAAAGAAGATTCAAGAACGCTACCGGGGCCGCAGTTTTATACTAAATCTGTTGGGGAACGTGTGCCAACCGCAGATACGACTGTTGCGATGGAGAAATTCGGTCAGAAGGTGCTCATTTGGCAAGCTATTTGCACATGTGGCTTGCGTTCTTCAATTTTCTATACAAAGGAACTATAAATGCTGAGATTTATCAAAAGGAATGTTTGAAGAACAGGTTGCTACCATTGTATAGAAAGCACCAGTCCCCTCTCTCTTCTGGCCAGATTTGGCATCGGCACATTACGCCAAATACACTCTACAGTGGCTGACGGAGAATAACATCAAGTTCGTAGAAAAAGACATCAACCCACCAAACTGTCCCCAGTTGCGACCGATCGAACGCTATTGGGCAATAGTCAAGCGTATATTTAAGAAGGATGGTACAGTGTCCCAAAACATGACCGATTTTAAGAAAAATTGGGCAGCGGCATCCAGGAAGTGCACAAAGGTCACTGTGCAGAATTTGATGGCAGGTGTCAAATCAAAGGTACGGGCATTCTACAGAAATGAACATGATGACTAGTTTTTCCGTTTGGATCTTTTGTAAACATGTCAAGCTATAATAAACTGAAATAGTATGTTAATTTTAACCATGTTTTCATGCCTATTTCATTATTTGGAAGTTTATAACTACTTTTCGATACACTCCTTATCCTTGTTTACGACATACTCGGCAAAGAATCGCCAGTGTTGGAGGGATTAGCAATTCCGGAAAGTTTGGAGGAATCAGCGGAGGAGGACTTTTATCAACAAGTCATCCAGCCTAATACGTCAAAAGCCTCGAAAGAAGTTCCTGAATCTCACACTGAGGATAAGGTTCACCAACCTAGCTCTAAGAAAAGAAAGCGCAATGTTTCAAATGTATCACCCAAGTAACATTTTTAATTAGATAAACGCTTCATAGGCAATACGTATACAACTTTAAACTGAGTAATGGTTAAGTAGTGGTTGCACAAGCGCCCAGCCAATATGTTCACAAGCAAATCTGGCGAATCTACCCAGCTTCATGAAAATGAAAAAAATGTCAAGCAGAATATGTAATCGGTTTATAGCCTAGGAAGCTTTTATCCAAAAATTATACAACTTATTACGTAACTGTTCTTTTGAAACGCATATTCAGCATATTTATTTGTTCATCGCAATTTCTATTTTTAGAACTGTGGCAAACAGCTTTTTATTGGTAGTCTTAACACGTTGATATAAACGCTTGAACATAGTCACTATACAGCAATCGAAAAAATATGTATGTCAAACACTGTTTACAATAATCGTGGACGGTATTACGGCAATGGTGTTGTTTTATCGTTGTAATGCGTAATTAACATTTAACTATATGAACTTTGTATTATAATGTTTATATATAGTATATATTTATGTATCACTTACCCGTGTACTTACCAGATTTGAACTCTGCACCTTCACCTCAGATCCATATCAGCTGTGAGGAATTCCAGTACCCGTATTCAAAGTGTTCAAAACATATATTAGTTCTAATAATGTTGAACAACAATAATTGTTGAAGCTCTTTACGAACAGGTTTGTACTGTTTTGAAAATCAGTGTTACCGAGATTCTTATACTTTTTTTTTCTTTTTTTTCTTTATTTAAGAGACTTTTAGCCTCCTGGGCTAGTTCGTCTCTATTTTTCTTATACTGATAGGCAAAATAAAGTGCCCACCTCTTCGTTTTTTCAATTTCTCTCATTTACTTGGTTCAAATTAAAGTAAACACAGTGTACTTTTTTTTATTATTTTATTTTTTGTATTCTTTTTAAGTTTCACTTATGGAATACTAAAAAAAGGGTTTTACTTAAAGAAAAAAAAAAATCAATTTGTGTTGAAAAAAAAAACAGTGACAAAATAAAGTGCCCACTTCAAAAAATCGATATGTTTTCGATAAGTTTCCATTGGAAGACCCCTCGATTGTTTATGTTTTGATTTTTTGACATGTTTTGAAGCTAAACGGCTCAACCTGGTGCATTTGTATACGTGATCGCATTTAATTCAATTGAAAAAAATGGAGAACGCAGGGCTTTCGAAAGCAATTCCCTTGTGTATCCGAAAATTGGTCGTTCGTGATGTGCAAAACGGTGAATCTCACCGGGCTGTCGCTAAGAAGTACACTGCTGAAAAAAAACTATCAAATTTCATAAATTACGCCTTATGAATTATCGAAAATGCTGGTTGTTTAGACTTCATATGATTATAATGTTAGTCATAAGGACTCTTATGACTTTCTTACTTACTCATAATGATTTTTCTATGAGTATCATATCCATAAAAGTACCTTATGATTTTCATATTCATCCTGTGGATGAAAAAAACCATAAGATAATTTAGTAAACCAACAACAATGGCACACCAAGGAATGTTGTGGAATGGATGTTCGGATCATCTTCAAAAAATAATCACAAGAGGTAAGCCTATTTACGCTCATTTTAATCACCAAAATCTATCCAAAGTGGTGGATCTTATACCTTTGCCCATCTAAGGTAACCATCTTATAAGAAAATGTAATAAAGAAAGCCTGAACTACTTGTTAGCAATGCTTTTGCTAGGACCGTTAAAATAATCAAGGTTAATTCATTTTCCAACCCGGTTGTTATCTAGGTGTTTTTTTTATCCCTACAGAGACCACCATGTTTGTTAGCACCAACAAAACCTTTTCTGAACGACGGACATGCAGTATATCGAAACACTTGGACTTCATTATAACGTTAGGATTTTTTTCGTTGATTCTGGAGAAATCGGCCATGACCACTTCAAGGATTATTCCAATGTTACATGACCACTTCAAGGATTGTAAGAAGGTACTTTTTCTATACAAATAAAGATTTGTTGGCCTCACTACTTTAATTATTTTAAAATATCAAGTCATCCTTCTGAACATAATATAAAAATTTTACCTAAAAATTAATTTTAAAATGCATAACGCACACGTTCAGTTAACATAATCAATAATAATGTGTTTCATAAGGTCGTGTAATGAAACTCATGTAATTATCATATCTAAAACATCGCTGGTAATGAAGACAACAAACATCGCATTCGCGTTCATAAGGTATAAGTATGAATTTCAAACCGATTCCTTGTGGTTAAATTTCATAAGGTTTTTTAATGAACTTCTTAAGATTTTTTTCGTCAGTGTACAGTATCAGTAAGGCAGCGGTTGGCAAAATTCTTCTGAAGCTTAAAACGTTTGGATCAGTGGTGGATCGCCCTGGCAGAGGCAGGAAGCGGAAAACGGATGCGAGAACGGACACCAAGATCATGCGCGAAGTCAAGAAGAACCCGAAAGTGGCTGTCCGCGAGATCCAGGAAACCCTTCAGTTATCAGTTTCCGATCGAACTGTTCGTCGCCGTCTCGTAGCACAGGGGTTGGATAGCAAACTTGCCCGGAAGCGCCCATTTATCAGCAAGGCAAACAAAGCCAAACGGCTTAAGTTTGCTAAGGAGCATGCTGATAAGCCCCCAGAGTTCTGGAAAACGGTTCTCTGGACGGACGAATCAAAATTCGAGCTGTTTAACCGAAAGCGGCGGGTTCGTGTTTGGCGCCGATCGGGAGAGGAGCTTCAGGAGCCTCACATCCAAGGGACGATGAAGCATGGAGGAGGAGAATGTGATGGTTTGGGGACAGCCGTGGTGGAGT
>JASCZW010021838.1:0-10056 GCA_034211315.2 Aedes japonicus
CCGTCCACCCTTCCGTCGCTATATTTGTATATTTGTATATTTGTTGTTGTAAATTTCATCTGACATATGTTTGTCTTAATGAATAAACCAGTTAATGCTAGTATTAAAATAATCGTCTTAGTCAATGGCATATTAAAATCGAACAAGGAATAAACACTAACGGGTGTCCACTAAATAATGAGAACGAAAAGAATGGGTCAGGAAAAAAATACCAGTGAAGTTTTGTTCAAACTGATTTATTTTATTAAAAGGGTCAACTTAAATCTTCAAACTAAGTTTAGTGAATATTGTCATATGGTCCGTGGTCTCGCCAGTGGCGCAGCTTAGTCGTTATGCTGGAACATGACCGTTGGACGGCAGCCACATCGATTTTTCGGATGCAGCTTTTGATCCTGTTGGTAAGTTGCTTGGTGTTCTTGGCCTTCCAATTATCCTTGTATACCATGGAGCTCAAAAGACCGAAGAAATCCTCGATAGGACGGCACTGTGGCAAATTTGTCGGATTCCGGTCTTTTGGGACATATGGTATATTTTGGCTCTCCAAAAACGTTAGCGTTTTTTTTGCGTAGTGCGATGATGCCTTGTCCGGCCAAAACACGTATTTGCCATCCGAGTGATGTTGTTTAAGAAATGGGATGAGTATTTTCTGCAAACACTCTCTTTGGTACACCTCCTGGTTGATGGCCAAACCGCTTGGTTTGAACCACGGCTTCGAAATACCCTTATCGGATATTACGATGTATAACATAACCTTCGATTCAAATTTGTGCTTGAACTTATACATTACTTTTGGAGGAGTAGTAGATTTGTCCTTAGTGTAGAATCGGTCGTTTCCCGGTATCTGAGACTTCGAAAGAGGAAAGTAGCTTTCGTCGTCCAGAACGAAAGATTTTCCGCCGTAATTCCGAAGTCATCCAGCGGCATTGGGATTTCACGGTTTGAATCTGCTCATCTGTGTACTCTGGGGATCTGGTTTTCTTTCTACACACTATTCCTTCTTTCTTTAGCGTCTTGCAGATGAGTGACTTCGAACAATGGAACTTTCGGGCTGCTTCCCGTTGACTTACCGAATCCTTGTTGTTGAACATGCTGCGCAGCGAGCGGAGCGTTTTCTCATTCATTATTTTCGCTGGACGGCCGCAACCTTTCTTCCGGGTTACTCTCATGCATGCCAGGATACGGTATACGGTGGATACCGGAACTTTTTCACGACAAAAATGGTCCACCGTGTATTTTTTCCACGATCTTCGTTCGCTTGAAAGAATTGTACAACGCGCGCGCGCAGTTCTTCCTGTTTCGACGGCATGCTGAACACGACTGAACATGTTAGAGTGAAATAAGAGTGTATGAAAATTTTCTGGAGAGTGCAACGATTCATTCATCTAAAGTGACATTTCTATGCGGCCGTTTTTGTTCTGATGGAAAAGTATTGAAATCATTCTCATTTTTTAGTGGACACCCGTTATTAAACGCATCGGCAGCAGCACGCAGAGATTCGTTCATACCATAGAGATGATTACGAGGCACAAGGTGCAAAAAGTTTCGTTGTCGTATCACTCGTTCAGGTGCATAGAAGCTCAGTTGATTGAGAAGTTCCGGAGAGTCAATTTCACCGGTGATCACCTTAGCCGCAAAAACAGCTTGCACTCTGCGCCTCCTTCGTTCTAACGTATCGATTCCAAGCAATCGACACCGATCTTCGTAGGCAGGAAGGTTTGCTGCGTCCCGCCATGGTAGGTGGCGTAGTGCGTAGCGAACAAACCTACGCTGGACAGACTCCAGCCTCGCGATCCAACAGCGTTGATAAGGGCTCCATACAACGACACTATTTTCCAGTAACGATCGCACCAACGAACAGTACAGTGATTTCAGACACAGAGGGTCCCGGAAGTCTTCAGAGATTTTGAAAATAAATCCAAGCTGCCGGTTTGCCTTCGCTATTACACTGTGGTAATGTGGCCTGAACGTTATCTCTTGATCGAGAGTCACTCCCAAGTCCTTGACCTGCCCCACTCGTTGAAGTATACTTTCCGAGATATGGTAATCAAATTTAATTGGCTTGCGCTTTCGGTGGAATGAAATAACCATGCATTTATTGATGCAAAGTGTCAGGAAATTTGAAGAGCACCACGTCGCCATATCATCTATACGTGATTGCAGGATTTCACAGTCCTCAAAACAGTTGATGGTCATGAACATTTTTACGTCATCCGCATAAAATAATCTACACCCTGGAGGTAGAAGATGAGAGAGTTCATTGATGAACAGCGTAAACAGGAGAGGTCCGAGGTTGCTGCCTTGTGGAACACCGGAGGAATTTGTGAAACTTTCCGAGAGCGATGATCCGATTTTCACGCAGAGCAGGCGGTTCGTCAGGTATGATTGAAACCAGCACGCCACACGGGAAGAAACACCAAGTTTTTTAGCTTTTCCAGCAAAATGCCATGATCCACACGGTCAAATGCTGCCTTAAAATCTGTATAAACAGCATCGATTTGACCACCAGCGTCCATGGTGCGCACACAAAGTGAAACGAACTCGGTTAAATTTGTAGCTACAGATCGTTTCGGGTAAAAACCGTGTTGAGCCGTTGAAATGTATGTTTTGCAGGAATTGAATAAAGCATCATTTATTATGATTTCAAACACCTTAGAGCACGAACATAGTGATGTGATCCCTCTGTAGTTTTCTACATTCCGTTTGTCACCCTTTTTGTAGACAGGAAACATGTGAGAAAGTTTCCACTCGTCGGGAAATTTACTTTCGTTCAGTGACCGTGAGAACAGTTTAGCCAATGGTATAGCAAGCGAATTAGAGCAGTTTTTAGAATTGACGATGGAATCCCATCCGGACCAGCAGTATACGAAATTTTCAGCTTTCTGAGGGCCGACAGGACGGTGTGTTCGTCAACAATAAATGCATGAAAATCAAAAGCATTACTTGGAGTGTATTGAGTCGCGGATGCTATTTGACCGGAAGTGGCAGGGTTGTCGTTGAAAGTATTTTTAAAGTGCTTAGCAAATAGCTGACATTTACCCAGCTCGGTGCTAGCAAGTTGTTCGCCGAGATGAACTGATATAGGCAAACCAACTTCTTTGCGCTTGGAATTCACAAACGACCAAAATCCTTTAGGGTTTCTACGAAGAGATGACTGCTTACGAATAACGTATCGACGATATAAGGAACGGTTGTAAACACGGTAGGCATTGCTAGCACGGTTGAACTGTTGCTTACTAAACTGTGAGTGACTCCGGCTGTGATGTCGCAATGTTTTTGCTCTAACACGTTTGAGTCGACGCAAACGGCTATTTGACCATGGGGGCTTTGGCTTCGGGCGACAAAGGAACATGTTCAGCAATTATATCGCGAACAATGTGGCTGAAATAAATCACAGCGTCGTCAATGCAATCGAAATCATCGATAGGTTGCCAATCGACACGGGAAATAGCAGCACAAATATCGGCATGATTAGCACGGCGGTAGTCGTACATTTGCGAACCATCGGTGCAATCGTCAAACGCTATCGAATCTGGAAGGTTAACCACTACGTTCAAAGCTGGGTGGTCGGCGTCAAGGGAGATAAGCGGTTCAATAGCTTCGGCTACTTCACATGCATTGCTAACTGCGTCGTTTGCAAGGACGAGATCAAAAACCGTGAATTTCTGTTCGGTACTCCGTTAAGCTGAGTCAAGCCATGGAAGGAAAGACCGTCGACTAACGCACAACCGGCGTTTGAAAGAACAGATTGAGGATTGACTTCTAGAAATCCGTTATCCGTAGCTTTCCACTGCAAATACGGTTGATTGTAATCCCCAAACTGCAACACGAAGTCATTCAAAGCCAGGTTGGAGATAATTGAACCAATGGAATCCAGATGATCACGTATGCAACTCATATTGTCACGTCGATCAGGGGTAGGTAGATAACTCCGACGCTGATGATTCGACTAGGCGTCGAGATTTTAACCCATAACTGCTCAAGAGTTATGCTCGTCGATGTGGAATCGATAAAGCTGTTCCAATACCTGGAGACTGCAATCAAAACACCACCACCACGGATCTTTGAACTGTTTGTTGCATTGCGATCGGTGCGGTATACAGCAAACTTTGAGCCAAATAGCTGCGCATTGTGGAATCGCTCGTCCAGCCAAGTCTCCGTCAATACAATGACATCATAATCGCATTCACTGACAGCCAAGAAAAACGAATCTACCTTAGTTCGGAGTCCACGTACGTTTTGGTAATAAATCCGCAAAGCAGAAACAGGCACTACGTCATTGGGCACAATAACATCAGTCGAGCAACCTCCAGAAGTGTCAGAGATGAAGTTTCCAGGCGACGACGACTCAAAATTGGATAAGGCGCCGGGTGCACACGTGGGTTGATCGCTAAAAGCGACAGACGTTACCGGAAGAAAGTAGTTCGAATCACAATTATACTTGCCTGTGTGGACGGCTTGGAAGACCCCCTCTCCATACTCAAACACAGGACCGGGATGACTGTTGGTCGCTGGCTGCAATGGCTCGACTGTGATGAGAGGATTGGAGGCTTCCATGAGGCTTACAGGCATACATCCCGGTGGCACGACGAGCGTAAAAGGATCGGTTGGTCTATCGTCTAGTTCGCTGGAAACATTTGGAGTATCAGGAACGAAATTGGCAGGAATATGTTCATCAGAGTAATACTTGCCCGAGGTGGTGGTGTGGAAGACCCCGTCTCCTATCCCAAACACAGGGCCGGGACGTCTGTTGAGCGCTGGCAGGAAAAGCACGACTGTGTTGGGTGGGTAAGGGGCTTCAAATGTGCAAAATGTGTTGCGTCCCGGGATAACATAGTTTAGTTGGCGGTGGTTGCTGGCGATGGCGAAACTTGTGGTACCAGTAATGGTGTCGCAACTCTCCTGATTTTTGTCGGAACCCGAAAATCCTGGGAATTGTAATCCTCGAATTCACGGAAAACCAAACCCTCATACCATGTTGAAGGGTCCAGAGCTTTATCCTTAAGTGACGGGTCGAGTCCGATTTTGAAAGACACAAAGGAAAGCGTGCTAGTTTCCTTTCCTTTAGCAATAAGTTTCACCACGGGTGGGTTATCTTCGATCTCAAGATTGGCTTTAACTAGAGCAGCTACTGCTTCAATGCTGACGTCGGGTCGGGATATGACAGCGTTAAGGTCTGGGATACTGAAACGCTGGTCATGGGAAAAATCAGCGGGGGCCATGGACTTCCTGGCTCGGAAAGAGTCCCCCAACGATCACCTGCAGCAGCTCTGATGAACGCTCGGTTGGAGCCGCCGATCCTCTGGTTTTGGCCATTACTACCCGGTAGGCGTCACCCCACGGATTTGTATTGGCCTTTTGACACAGACCCTCGAAGCAGGCTCGCTTGCTGGCCTTTATCTCCGTCTTGAGTGCGGCCTTCGCGGCGACTAGCGCCCCTCTACGCTCGATTCTCTCGGCGTCTGACCGCGCTCTTTGCACCCTCCGTCTTGCGTGGAGGCATGTTCTTCGGAGGTCGGCAATCGACTCCGTACACCAATACACCGGCGATCTTCCATTCCTCGGTTTGACTTCCCTCGGCATGGTCGCATCGCACGCTCGTGTAAGTGTCATAACGAGTCGTTCGCCGCAAGGTTCCTGGGTTTCGTGTAAGTTTCGTTCAAGCGCCTCTTTAAAAGTCTCTACATCAAAGTAAGGCGTCGTCCATTTGCGGGCGAATTAAGTGGATGCTCCTCCTTCCGAACGCTGCCTTGTATTGTGAACGATACAATAACCCATCGCCCAGTGGACGCTAAGGGTGTAGCCATCATCCACCCTTCAATTGCTAAGCAGCCCAGGACCGCTAAATGTTATATCGATGATCGATTCCGCTCCGTTTCTATGGTAGGTGAGGATTTCCATTAAGGAAGGTAGAATTGTCACCCAGCCTACATTTCGTCTGGCACCCTGTAGTCCCTTCTTACCTTTTGTTATTGAATGTATATATGATATGTACATTACAGAATATAATATATGTATTTGAAAAATTTATTTAACATCCTCTGGTTTGTTACTGAAAACTAAAAATTAGATATGTATCAGTATCTTAGTAGCCCTGAATGACTGTTCTTATGCTTGCGTTAACTGATATATTCATTAAGACAGATATATTTCAGATGAAATTTACGACAAATAAACAAATATTGAATACACACATACTCTGAATCAAAATTAAAGATTTTCACAAAAACTCTGCAACTGTACGACTCACAACACCTGCAAAGGTTTTTTCAGTTTTTTTCTCTACTACGGATAGATGACCAGAAATCATGAAACTTAGTCTTTTCTCATAGACCACCTGAATCTCGATAGGCTAACTTCAAACCATTTTGCCTGATTTTCGCTTGGTGGAATGTTACTTGCTAGCCCTAATCATACGACACTGTTTCCCAGGTGGTATCCTGGTGAATACGAACGTCTCTGTAGTTCAATTTCCTGCGATGCAAAACCGGCAAATATTTATTCGCTAATGGAAATCTACTTTTTGCAATAGTTCTGTACATTTTCTTCCCAAAGACCCTTCCGTTTGGCAGAAGAAGAGCGGAAAAAAAACATCTACTGAAGCTACAAATGACCGCAAATAATTCCCGCTTGTTTTTCCCCCCGATGATGGAGGCACCTCGCTCCGGAAGTGAACCAGCTTGTGTAGCAACGAATAAGTGTGCATTAACATAATAAGAACTCCTTCCCGAGCTGCTGCCCCCATCATAACTAAAATGCTGTTATTATGTTACCTAAGCTGTGGTCGTTCGTTTGGTCAACTCGCAGCCAGTATTAATTTCCTCCGACACATAAACAAGAGAGGCATAGATCCGTTGGTCGTATATTTGTTCAAGCCAAGCCCGCATAACGAACCGACCGGCGAGGAATTGTGGAGGGGGGGGGGGGGTACCTTTTCTTGCCCATTTGTAGCGGAATTAATTAAATTACACCGCGAAACATATGACGAAAATCCGTTTACAATAATTTTGCGGTCGCCTTCCCGGTGCTGTTTTTTTGTTCTTCTCCTTGCTCCGGAAGACTTTTGAGCCTTCAAGGATGTTTCGAAAAACTATTACCAACGGACAGGAAACGACTAATGTCTCATTTTGCACGAGTTATTGTTTACAGGGGGCAATATCTTCTTCAATTTATCAGCTGGCGTCATCACCTCTTCTTGTGGCCATTTCTTCCTTGAAAATGTCACGGAACTTGACTTGTACTGACTCATCATCATCGTGTCCAGCTTATTTACCCTGGCATTATCGGTTAATCATTATTTATGAATCTCCCATCAACGACGACGTCAGAGCAGAAAAATGAAAATCGATGCCCTACAGAATGTTTCGTTTCGACACTGCCGGCGGCGACCCGATGAGAATCAACCTAATTCCGTATTCTGGATGGTGTGCATAATTTCCTGCGCCCGGTAATGAAACCGGAAAACGGGTTGACTTAGACGGATGGAGAAGTTTTTCGCACCCTAAGGAAGTCAGTTCCTGCTCGCATCTTTGCCATCGGTTGCCTTCCTGCTGCGTCATCTACGTCGGGGCGGGGGGGGTCGTATCGCTTCGGATGCAGAAAATCTGCCGTTTACCTCAATTTTGAGACCACCCCCCCCGTATCGGGACACTCCGCAAAATGTGTCAATTACAAAAAGCATCAAAGTTAGATCACGTCCTCGGAAGCTTCCTGTGTTCCATGACTCGAGTGCTACACTTCGGGGGAGAAGATGGGCGATGGCGATGGCAATGATGGCAGCCAAATGCCAGCGCTGCAGTTTTCCTTTCCATTTGTCCGCCGAAGAGTGCAGCAGAGATGGAACTGTCATCTCCCGACTGCAACTGCTGATTTGACACGCAATCGAAGACGACGACGGGGGAATGGCATTTCAGGGTTGAACGGTGCTTGAAACAATAGCGTCCTCGCCGTCGTCGTCGTCGTCGTCTCAGTTTGATCTCCTCAAGTGGCCTGTCCTAAGGACGGCGGGGAGGGGTAGAGTTTTTAATTTTCCTTACGTCACTCTCGGAGATGGAAGGGATCAATCGTTCAATCGTGGACATCGGGAAAAGGCTTACGTATGCTAAGTGTGCAAGGTGTGGGGTAAGTCGTAAGTCGAGGAGGGATGCAGAAAAAAGGGACAACCAATACGATAAGTGTCTGTCAGCTTTCGTTCCCGGGGAAACCGGAAGGATGGGGGATGCAATCAGGAAAGGACGTTATCAATTTTCTGAACATTACTGGATGCCATATTTCGTTCCTCTCTACATCCAGTCGGACGGGACGGTCCCAATATGTGTATGTTTTTCGCCCGGTTGGTTCGGTTCGGTTTTTGGAAATTGCTATTCTATTGAGGATCGTTATCTCCGCAGTCGGTGTGCGAAGGCGAGGTCTCCTGGCACTGGGGTTTCGTCGGGGACATCGTCGGACGGGTGGCGCGTTCCGACTGAGTTCGCTTCAACACGTTTTATTCGGATATATGAGTGAAGACGTGTGAGTGGGCACAGCAGGTAGCAATGCGATAGAGAGTACGTTCGAACATATTCGGTTCGCTGCTGTCGATTGCACTTTTGTTCCCTGCGAGTTGGTCGAGTGACGAGAAAGCGATGTGATGGGGTGGGAGGTGGATATTTTGTATCAATTGAAAATTAATTATATTCGCTGAAATTTAACGTCGTGGACCGAAGGATGGTTGCAGGTGGAGTTGAGTATTTTTATCATATTTTGGAACTATATAAATGGTCCATGGAAAAGTAAGCAGCTGTACTGTTATGAGTTAGGGCCTGGATGTTTACTTAATTTGGTTTTGAATTATGATTTGTCAGTTTCATAAAGAACGCATTTTCATCTTGGTTACGGTTACGGTAGGTAGAACATGAACTGGAATCGACACATTTTGGCAATGATGAGAAATTGTGACTGGTCGACTAATACTTTTCATATTTCTGAACACCTCTCATTCTGTGTAAGCCTGCTGAATTATGCCCCAGTTTTAACATTTTCCCTTCAGTTATCAAAATGGCGTCCAAGCTAAAGTAACGCAATCCAAACTATTCGTCAGCTGAGTTAGCGAAATCGGTGCAGTCATTTAAAAGTGTATGAAACTCTCAAAGTTTGCTAAGAAATATGTGGTTTGGCATGCTAGCTGTACCTGAGTTCATTTTACCCTGGTTCCCCTAATATTTCCTTGTTGTTCAGAAATTTCTTTGCTCGGTGTGACTCAAGATCAAAAAAATTAATGCTTGTTCTTTGTAAAATATTCAGGAGCTTCGATTGAAGTAAGTTTCGTTCACCACACGGCGCAGTGAATGAAGATATGGCTGATCTTACCCTGATTCCCCTAATATTGTTGTGTTTTTCAGAAATTTCTTTGTTCGATATGATAAATTATGGCAAGGCCCATGTTAAATTTTATGGAAAATCGACTAGTGTTTTGTTCACCGCACAGCTCTGTGCATGAAGATTTTGCTGATTTTACCCTGATTCCCCTAATATTTTCATGTTTTTCGCAATTTTCTTAGCTCGGTGTGACTCAAGATAAAAAAAATAAGGCTTATTCATTGTAAACTTTTCTGGGGACTCCATTGAAATATGTTTAATAAACCGCGCGGCTCTGTAAACGTAGATATAGCTGATTTTATCCTGATTCCCATAATAGTTTTGTGTTTATCGTAAATTCGTTTGGTCGGAGTTACTCAAGATCAACAAATTGAGGCTAGTCCTTTGAAAAAATTGCTGGAAAATTGATTGGAATTGGTTTCGTTCATCGCACAGCTCTGTTAACCAAGATATGGTCGATTTTACCCCGATTCCTCTAATATTTTAGTGTTAGTCAGAGATTTTTTTGTTCGGTGTGATTCAAAAACAACAAAGTAAGGCTAGTCCTACGTAAAATTGCCAGAAAATTGATTGGAGTTGGTTTCACTAACCGCACGACTATGTGAATGAAGATATGGTTGATTTTACCCTCATTTCCATAATATGTTTGTATAATTCAGAAATTTATTTGTTCGGTGTGTTTCTACAGCAACAAAATAAGGC
>JASCZW010021839.1:0-10029 GCA_034211315.2 Aedes japonicus
TTAGGATAATATTGGAGATAGGAAGACAAATTTCGAATGCCCCGTTAAAGTGGCCAAATTATGATTTCAACAGAAGCTAGTCGTACGACTTATCAAAATCTGACAAATTGCACGGGCAAGTCATCAGAATCCATATCAATAGTTCAAGAGAGCCAAATACCAGACACCGACATTCGGTGAGATGGATTCATTAATGACATATAAAATCATTGATGAAATTTGTCTAAAGGCAGATAATTTCTCATCTCCATGCGAAGCTCTTCGTTTTTGGTTTCAGCAAATGTTACACTTTTGGTGTTCTTCACTTCTTTATTTTTATCACATAAAAGAGTCTTTGGATTAACATTCGATAATACTGTTCTGGTTTTATAACAAAAAATTAACTCACTTGGCGACTTCCCCGTGACTGTTAATGATGTACTGTTATACCAAGCGAGGAGTTCGTTTAGTATCCTTGACAAAGGCCTTCTATTGAACTTATGATCTAACATCCGTTTTTTTTTAATTCTTCACTGTCTGAACTTCTCGTTCAGCTGCACCATTTGATTGAAGGTGATACACTAGTGCTTTTGTAACTTTAACATTACACGATTCCCAATATTAAACGAATTCACAAGAATTGAACGGAGGTTCATTATCGGACACAATTTGTCCTGGCAATCCAACATGTTTGAAAAAATCTTCCAACTTTTCATTCGCTTTTTGGAATTAGTTCCATTCATTACTGTCGCGTCAATGAATTTGGTGAATGAATCATTAATTAATAGCACCGTTTTGCCTTCCAAGTCAAAAACGTCTATAAGGATTCTCTCCATGGGACTTGTACAACTTGGCCATTTCGAAACAATTGTTTCCTTGGGAACACTAGGCCTAAGATCACACACTTGCCGTAAAATCAGCTACATCACATGTTTTCAATGGTAATTCTGGATATTGCTCCAGCCTGTGTATTGACAGTTCCTCAACATCTGTACTACCTGAAACTGGTTATATGGATAAGGCATCAGCATTTGCAAATTTTCTACTTGGTCTGTACTCAAACTCATAGTCGTACATCGACAAAATTACTGCCCACGTTTGCAGTATAGACGCTGAAATCACCGATGTTTCTTTTAGAGGATGATACATTTCCTTCAATGCCTCACAGTTTGATACTAACTTGAAGCAATGCTCGTAGATGAACTTATAGAAACGCTTCACAGCAAACACTATGGCTAAAGCTTCCCGATAATGCTGTGAGTAATTTTTTTCAGACGGAGATAACGTACAGGATGCAAAAAGAACAGGTTTTTCTTCTCCATACACAATATGAGATAGAACAGCACCCACACTATAAGGACTAGCATCTGCTGCGACCACAATTGGGTTTCGAGGATCACAAAGCTGTAACAGATTATTCCTTAAGATGAGCTGTTTGCT
The DNA here is from genome assembly GCA_034211315.2 of Aedes japonicus. NCBI lineage: Eukaryota > Metazoa > Arthropoda > Insecta > Diptera > Culicidae > Aedes > Aedes japonicus. The sequence continues at coordinate 1,420 of JASCZW010021839.1, forward strand.
TCGTGCAAAGCTTTCTTCACAGTCACTATCCCAGACAAAATTTACATCTTTTCGAAGCAATCTATACATAACTACAAGTTCTTCTGAGATGTTGGGAACTTCGAGTAGTAATTTATCAACCCAATATATAATTGTAACTCCCTAATATTCTTCGGAGGTGGGGCATTAACAATTGCATCTACCTTAGATTTATTTGGTCTAATGCCCTTTTTGCTAATAGTGTGGCCTAAGTAATCGACCGATTCTAGAAAAACTTACTTTTTTCTACGTTAGTCTTCACGTTAAACCGACTCAAGAGTTCTAACACGCGATCCAAAATACATCTACACTCTTCCAAAGTACTTGCTCCAGTAAGCACATCGTCTAGATAGGACACGCAACCCTCTACGTTGCCCAAGATCTGATCCATAATGCTTTGAAAGATCGATGGCGCTGTTGCTACACCGAAGGGTAATCTCACATATTGGAAAAGTCCAACGTGCGTATTAATTGTAAGATCTTGCTGCGAGCTCTCAGACACAACAAAATTTACAGTTCACTAATTTTGCGAAAATGTCGTCAATTCTCAGTAACGGGTAATGTTCTGATCGTAAGTAAGGATTGATTGTCACGTTGCAGTCAATGCATAACCTCAAACTCCCGTTGGATTTAGGCACAACTACTATAGGAAAAGCCCATTTGCTATGAGAAACTCTCTTCAAAATATTTTCCTCGCAGAGCTGGCTCAACTTGGCCTTTATGGCAGGGCGTTGTTCGAATGGAAAAGCATAAGCCACATGGAAGATAGGACTCACATTATCTTCCAGGATGGTCTCTGCTTCAAAATCTCGTATGGGGGTATTGTCGTTGCAAATAACATTCGGATGTTTCAATCGCATGGAATCAATAAGGGAACATTCAATCTGGTTTATACTCACGATATTCTCCTTGAACTTACATCTCCATCCGGGCCAGATGACATCAAACACGTGTGTCCAAGCAGCGGTCTGAAAGCCGTATTACTTTCGACCACTATGAGTGCTACCTTTATGTCTGGTGCACGTTGGCTTTAAGGCACATTTCCACTAAACCCTCCAATTCCCTCAAACAACGGCCAGTTTGAAAAATACATTTGATATAACCAATCGTTTATTACTGTAGTACAAATCCCACTATCTAGTTCGAACTCCACTGGTCGACCTTCAACGCATAACACTTCCGTTACCACTCTACTTTTTCTCAATGGAGTTTCATTTTTCAACGAGTTCAGCTGCATCCGGAGGTTAGCGATTTCTGCCGCTACCTCATCGCCTGCATCAACCGTACCTACGGTTTGGTTCCTTCTGGTTTCTTGATTACCACTACGAAAACTTTTCAAGTTTTTGCTGTAACACATGTTTGTAACTCGAACTGCCGCTTACCACACGCAAAGCACTTCCAACTTTTCGCTGGACACTTGCCTTGTTCATGATCAAGCCCATATTTTTCACAGACTTTTCTTCGGACATTTTGATTGTTCTGTCCGCCATTACCACTAGGAAACTTCGACCGACTTTTGCTTCTGCTTCGGCTTGGTTTACCATATCGCACAACATGCGCACTTAACACGTTTTCACGTACCTTACTATCCTTTTCCGCCAACTTCCAGTTCAGCGCTTCATACACTGCTTTGTCTAAAGATAAATCTTTCTGCTTGAGTAGGTGAGTTCGGAGCCTGCTATCATAAACCCCGAAGACACAAACTCACACTTTTCCGCAAGAGCTTTGAGCTCCACTACATTTTCTGTAACCGATTGACCCGCTTTCTGATCAGCCTGGTGAAACCGGTAGCGCTCCGAAATCTTATTAACATCTGGCCTAAAATGTTTTTTCAATCCCGCCACTAGTTCGACATACCTCTTCGTACTAGGATTCACTGGTTGCAGTTTCTTTAAAATGGCGTAAGTGTCCATTCCTAAATGCGTCAAAAGAAACGGCACTCTCCTATCTTCCGGAACATCGTGTAGAAGAAAGTGTTGAATCATCCTCTTGTCGTTAACCTCGAAATCGTCACACGCGACATATTTTTCAAACGATTCGAAATTCATCGTCATCCTACTTGTACCAGCCACGTTACTTTTACCCTCCACGGTCATTTATAACCTCTCTACTACGGTTTAGTCAACCGATGAGTCGTTACTTATGCACGACACGTGGTCATCAATCTGACTACGCTTTCAAATACGCGCGACTCTAGTTTCGACGCACTAGCACTAACAAACGGTAGCTTTTTCCAACTCCGCTTCTTTCAGTTGAACTCAATGGTCAATGGAACTCGTGGTCTTTGGATTCACTACACTCACTTTTCTATAGTTCCAACCCTATGTACATCCTCGTCGCCACAATTGTTATATTCGGAGCAATCGGAGGTTATGTAGTGAAACACACAGTATTGTTTATTCTTTTATTAACTAACTATTTATATTACTTACACTGTGTTCTGCTTGAGAGCGACCAAGAGAAAGAGAACGATACAATGGATCGTTCAGCCTTTTCAATATTTACAATAGTGTTGCCTGATTGGATCTTAACTAGCCTAACCGGAAATACAACGGTTGTTCCGTCAGTGCTATCTTTGTTATCTAGATATATTACTCGTTAAAAATACCACCCAAACAACAAAATGTGCTGATACAACTTTCCTGCTGGGAGCCTTTACAACTTAATGATACTATGGTTTGGACTCCCAAGTAACATTCATCCAGCTTTACTATGTTTTATTAAAGATTTATGAAAACTACTAGAAAGAAATTTGGTTTTGTTATGGCACCATTAGGTGCCAATAGGTTTCATATTTTCTTCAGGTTTATGCTAACCTACACAGCTTGCTAACAACGATCTTAAAACCGTGTATACTAAAATTTCTTTTACTCTTATCAAAGGTTTTAATACGACCTAATGAACTCGTAAAATGCTGTTTTTAAATGCTGTTTTAGGAGTCATTCATATTACGTTATGGTGGACAATTGAAAAAGCATCTTAAAACCTCAAACAGCTCAAACCCTCTAGTATTCATCTTAAAACCATTTTGACTCAAGTAAATGCATTAAACGGCAAATTGGCATTGAGCGAAGTCGCCAAATGACCAAATAGTTTTATAGTAGTCATTGCGGAGAAGAATTAAGCTTTTTGGAAGAATTGTGTTGTTTTCCAATCGCCATATTGAAATATAAAAAATAATTGAAACGTGGAAAAATCATTAAACCAAATTTAAAATTTCATCTCTAATTGTTATGTTTGTATTCTCCGTGCGTGGAGTAACGATTATGATGTAGAAGGAGGTGTTCGCTCATCACTATGAGGCACCAAGAGTGGACAGTAATGTTTTTGCTAGAATGAAAGATATGAAGAGAAAGTGTTGAAAGTTCCGTCAGTGTACGGTTGGTTTGAAATAGAACAGATGTTTGAAAATTGAGCGAAAAGGCATGGGTACAGTAGTACTTGAACCAAAGACGTCACCCTTTGCCTAACATCCCACTGCAGGGTAGGTCGAGGCACGCACAAATTCGGCACCTCAACAGGCAAAAGATGTCGTTTGGAAATTGAATTTCAGCATTCATTTAGATAACCTTATTGAAATCCATCAATTTGTAAGAAATCCATTATTAATTTCTCGAATATATTTGTTTCAATTTTGTTTTTTGTTGTCGTAAACTCACGTAATGTCCGAGGCGCATTAATATTCGGCTCTTATCGTGTCAAAACAATTAAATGCGCAAATCATAGCATGATACGCTTAAACAATAAACTAACTGAGTTTTAGATATTTTGCTATCGAACAAAATTTCTCGCAACACTAGAGCACTAGAGAAGAGCAGAGGAACGAACAAAGTAGAACAACAAAAACCAACAACAATATCACAGTGAAAATTGACAGCAATGGATATTTTCCCATAAAGTGGTTTTTATTGCAGCGAATAGGTTCTCAAGTAGTCATAACATCTTTCAGAAGAACATTTTCAAAACCTTTATGGTCTTATAAAGGTTTTATTAACTTGTTTTCACAGTCGTCTATAGAGTGGGCCACTTTGTACAAATTTCGGCTTTGAAAAAGCATAGAAAACGGATCAGGTGAATCGATAGGCAAGATCACTTATACATTTCAACGGGGATACAAAGAATCTCCTTCCAGTACCAAGATTGAACAATTGGTCAAAAAACTGAACAATATTACATGAAGATGCCCCCAATGGATGAGAAAAAGAGCCCGCCCTCTATACACGAACTGTTAGCAATGCGAAATTGGCATTCCCACACTCCCCGTCCATTTTTTCAATTGTGTGCCCTGATGGTCCCACCCATTCTGCAGTTTTTGTACCCATATAATTGTGTATATATTATTATAAGAGAAGAATACTATAAGAATACGTTTGTTTTCTGACGTAGGACTACGTCTTTGTTTTATACACTGGGGTAAAATTAAAAAAAAACTCGCATTACGACCGTCACAAAAAGTGGTCAGGTTTTGAGCGGTAATATCTCAGTCTTTTATCAAAAAATTTCAAAAATTTTGCACCCATCGACCGGAAATATTTCTACGCATCAATTTCAATAGAAAACAATATTGATCTCGGGCCACATACTTTTGAACAATTTATGTTAAGCCCTGTTTTCAAAAGTATATTAACCTCTTCAGGCATAAGGGATCATATTTATTACCGCAAAAGGAAAATGGCTGAATAAAATCACAGAATGAATCAAAGTGTACACTATTTCGGCAAATTTATTCTTTATCAGTTTTTCCATCTGAGAAATAGAAAAAACATGAATCCTAGAGCGTTTGAACTGTTTAGTGTTTACTAGAAATTAGAAGAAAAATAAGTTTTTTCCATTTAATTCCAACTACCTTTGCTTATCTTTGACAGATACGCGTATTTCGTCTACAATGTGCTGAAGACTTATTCAGTGTCTCGTACTAATAACTCGACTTAAGTCGAGTTATTAGTACAAGACACTGAAGAAGACACTAAAGACACTGAATTTTGAACATTCTGAATATGAAGAAGTTCAAGAAGAAAAAATAAATGCCTTATTAATAGTATAAAGCGTTGTCTACGTTTTTACATATGCATACGTATTACTAAACTTTTGGTTATTATACGTTAAATATTTTTATATCTTTCAGGGATGTACTGGGTTATAAAAAAATCTCTTGCGTTTAGAACTTCAGATTAAATGGTATATATGTAGCTTCCAGGGCAACCAAGATTATTAGATGTACAACATGAATTAACCTTTTGGGACCAACAGTCATTATTTGACAATTTTGTGAAGTTCCTCATATTTATGATTTTGTGCTAACGTAAGAACAGTCATTACACCACCGGTGAACGTGCGCTACGGGACTCAGTTCACCATCGACTTTGACATTGCCTCATCCGAGGTTCCGGCTGATGCAGTAGCCGACTAGATGTAACTGAGAGACGAAGTGTTGCTTCTACTTAGCTGTCGAAGTGGGGGGGGCTGCTTTTCCCGCTTGACGAAACGGCAAATCAAATAGATCCAACTTAACAACCCCCCCACTCCCACACTCTTCGACGTGTACTGTGCTAAGTACGAAGCAATTTACTTTTATTGTCATCGGTTGGACATCTCCCCGTCGATGAGCTGCATCATGCTCGAAACCGGTCGGATAAAAAGGTAAATTTTGAAGTCCTTTTTCGTTGTAAGAACTTTAAGTGTTGTGTCCGTACTCACGTCGCGTTTCCGTTGAGTGTTTGTGAAGTTCTAGGTTATCAATTTTGTCCTTGAGTTCAGAACTTAAGATCTACAGTAGTAGCTATAGCTTTTTGGGCTTTTCAAATCTTTGGATATTTTAGCTCATCCAAAGTGTCCTTTAGCTCAAAACATAAGATCTTCAGTTGTAACAGTTGCTTGGGACTAACATACATCTTCAATGTGTAAAAACTGGTGATCTCAATCTAAGGCAATACAGGCAGGTCAAGTAAAAAAAGGGTAGAAATATGTTGACGTGATACCCACTTTATTGAAAGCCGCGGAGGTAACTGCACTTCCACGAGAAACCACTGGGATTTTGGATAACAGGATTTGGTAGCAGCAGTGTTCGTTTTGGTAAACGATAAGCTGTTAAATGAAAAATTTGAAAATTAGTACCGATTCCCGATTTGAACCGATTCGAACCAACAGTAAGGATGCTATTGGGGCCACACACGAAGTGTGATTGTGGTTTTTCATTGAGAAAATAATGTGATTTTTAATAATGCTGAACTGCCGATTTTGACCGGCCTAAACCACCAGTAAGGATTCTATTGGGCTACTCACAGAGTGTGATAGTGGTATTTCATTATGAAAACAAGTCAGTTCATCGCAACGCCTGGAGCCAACTTATGACGTTCTACACCAACAGTACGGATGCCATTGTAGTCACTTAAAAAATGAGACGGTGCACAGTGGGAAAAAATGAACCCAAATTCCCCAGTAAGAGAAGCCGCTGGTTTTTTAACCAAACCAAATGCATTCCTAAAGGGAAATGGGCTAATAAATCGGATTGGACATGCAGGTTTCGTATTGCGTAGAGCACGAGAGCGTGGGCTCGTTTTGCCCCATTTCTCCCTTTAATTGGTGGTTTTTTCTCCATTATGCTCATATAGTTGCAATCTCCGCAATTTATTTTGAGTGAAAATGCATATCTTTTACGCATAACATATTAAGAAACTGTACAGATATAATTTCTTTGTCGTGTCTGGCCCGTTTTACTTCCGAATTCTTTCCTTTCATTCGTTTTTTTCTTGTTATTTTCCGAACAGCTGCAATCGATACAAATTATTTTCGCTGGAAAAGTACAAATCCCACAAGATATCTGCAAAGAAGTAAGTTGGAGTGACTTTACTTGGTTTTGGATCTTGTACATAGCCCGTTTTGCCCCAATATCCTTAAAATTGATGGTTTTTCTTCATTCTGCTCATATAGTTGCAATTTCCGTAATATATTTTGAGTGAAAATGCATACACGTCATTATTTGTTCCAAGATAGGGTGGTCCGACGAGCATGGCGAACGAATATTTTGGTTCACAATTAATTATGTGCCACGACTTTTTATGCTCACTCGATCACTCGCGTAACGAACATTAGGCAACCGAAACAATAGACAAAACGCTTCCCCCTGATAATAAAATATTGCTGAACGAAGAATCGACACAACCAAATCGACCAACTAAACTAAACTATCTTGGAAGATCAATAAACATAATGAGAAAATCTTCTTGCTTATCCAAACTATCTCGGAATTCAAAATTGAAATGGATCAAAGTAACAATATGTATTTGGCTAGTTTAAATAAGTCTTTTGAAATGTAAGCTGATATTATGAGATATCTTGGGAGACTCTAGGTAATTAACACTACCCTTGAGTTCAGAAGTTAGGATCTACAGTCGTAACAGTAGCTTGAAAACCCATGAAAGGTAACGATATGCAATCAAACACATTCAGTGAATCTTCGGTAAGGTCACAAGTTACTTTCAGATTTTCTTGGGATGTTCAAGATAATAAAAAGTGACTTGAGTACAGAACTTAAGATATACCGTAAAAACCGTAGCCTCTTGGGCTATACAAAACCACGATAACTATTCAAACATAAACAATGAATATTCCGAAATGTCAACAAATATCATAGGATAATATTGTTAATTTTTTGTCATTCAAAATATAAGGTATACATATGTAACAGTAACTTTATGACTATACAAAGTAAACTGAGTTTATTCAGCATCAAATATCCAAAGGTTATTTCATAATGGCAGTTGGTCTTCAAGGGCATTAGCTGATTATGTTTTGAATATATATATATATATATATATATATATATATATATATATATATATATATATATATATATATATATATATATATAAATATATATATATATATATATATATATATATATATATATATATATATATATATGTATATATATATATATATATATATATATATATATATATATATATATTTTTATATATATATATATATATATATATATATATATATATATGTATATATTTATATATATATATATATATATATATATATATATATATATATATATATATATATATATATATATATATATATATAAGTTATGCTATTTCCTAATCTGGTTAGCATAAAAAAAATAAATTTATTAACGATTTTTACTTATCGGAAGGCTACAGCATCACACTTAGAACTAACTGATATTTCGATTTTCTTCACTTTTTATTAACTAAGTCTGCTGAATCGGCATTCCTCCATGTGGCGTGATTCCGGTGAAACCTTTGTCCGCATGCTTGGTAATTCTCGCGCGTGTCATCATTTTATCCTTATGCGCGTGCAATGGGCCAAGCACGGTTGGTTGTTTTTGCTATGGGCTCGGGTGGAACTATTGGTGTTGCATCTCTCTATGGTGGTGGCGGGAACCGTCGCAACGTCTCCCCCTAAGTGTCAAGCGTCCTCGATTGGCTTGTTTGACCCTTTCGTAAGAACGAACCTCGGTGCGGGAAAGAGGGATTCTGTCAGGCCGATTGTCCCATCCTTTTGAAACGGTTGCTGCTGTCTTCTGGGTGTTGCCCAATGGATTGATGTCGGGCTTTCTTA